>JAHZNA010002338.1:0-95964 GCA_027743935.1 Sinodicranocentrus sp. ZH6
AGTCTCTATTATTTTAGGATTTCCAATGTTATTTTCTTGCAAGGCGTTAGCAATATTGAATACATTGTTATTCGATGCAAAGAACTGTTTCGGGTTATTTGCAAGCTTCATGGCAGTATTACATGAGCAATTACAATGCACCACTGGGCTGATGTGCACCGAACACGATTTTAGACCAAGAGGCAACTAATCCACGCAGTAGACCACAACATGATGATGAATATCGAAGATGATTACGTAAACCAAAGGATATTAGAAGAAGAAAATACTCTTGTGAACATCACACATATTTCGCTGAGATTTCAATGGACTACGAAGAAAAACTGGTTCTCCGTCTAATAATTCTTTTTACACATGCATTGCATTACATTACTTTTCTGAAAGCAAGAGGCTACTTCTTGAATCTGGGAGAAGAGGTCTATGACTTCAAGCTACAATGTATAATGCTCCATGCACTTTTAGAGTAGACTTTTTTGAGCATGATGATATTTTTTTTAAAAAAACATGAATTATTGGATTTTGCGGCGAGGTTGTGCTCTTTTTCGTTCATGGATTTTCTTTGCACGCGTATGTAATCATTGTGAAAGATTGTTGCAGTGCGTTGCAAGATAATAATTGTGAACAGCATGATGAAATTGAGGATGAGCTAAGCTTTGCATATGAATTTTAGGTTGGCTTTTGACTTGCTACAATACAATATCGTTTCTTTCAATTGTTTCATGCACAAAACTACATATGCCATACACTTGTGTCTATTTGCATTGCCCTCGTTGTTGGCAATCCCTGTTTTTCGTGCTAATTGGTGTAGTATTAGAAGGAGGGTTCCATGGATGGAATCTATCAATAATTGTAATTTTACTTACTTTAAATAAAGTTGTAATGACGTCGAAGTTCATATTTTTTTGAAGATTTTCCCCTCACTATTAATTGACCATCAGAAATTCTAAAAACTGACATTAACTAATTTTCTAAAATTCTAATAATGAATAAAATATCATCCGAAAAAATGTGTATTTACGTAAGAAGTGTATTCTTCAGTTTAATCTGCTTGGGTATGAGTTTCTAAACGAGTAAAACATCTAGTGCGCATAAGCTTACGAAAGAATGAGCCATTTAAATATAAATAGTCTGGCAGTAAAATTTTCTTGCTTCATCTATCAAAATCTTAATACTTTACAGTGTTCAACAGTTTATTAGTCAAAGCTCCTTTTCTAATGTCCCATCACGAACATCTATTCTACGCTCAATCGTAAATATTTTCTTTCTCAATTCTACTGATCCCAAGTCCACCTTGGAATCTTGTCTTGCAGACATTCTTCTTGACTGACTACAAAAATTATTGTGCAAACACACAAAACCTTTAGCATTACAGACCAAATGGAACAATGCGCATTACACATCTGCTGACTCATTTTCCATCATTTGTTAAAAGGTACAAAAGTCAGTTTTAGAGGAAGAAAATTCGAGATTTTTACAAGAAATAAAGTTATTTGTTACTTCACCCTGTTTCTGCTGATGTGCCATGTTGCTTGAAAACTGCAATGTTGCTTTTATACGTTCCAAAACACAGTGGCATTGTAACTTACAATCATCGCAAACATTATACTTGTTAGGGTTGAAAAGCTTTTACAGCCATTTTCTCAAGTTAGCGTCTGGAATCAGATTCCAAATGAGGAAAATTTGCACTGTCACGATAAATTGACTCTGTCTCCATGAAAGAATCCCTTTTCATTACAACGACTCACTTAAACCCCACCGATTTTATGTTCAGAGAAGCATGAAAAACTGAGTATACGTATAATGTCATTACGCCATTATTTCAATTATTCTCCTTTAATGCATTCACAACTCTTGTGAACGCTGCAGTTGAGCGCTGTGAATGACTGTAAACCCACTCTGTGAAATGCATTGTCAATTGTATGCTAGTAATTTTGAGGGCTCTCAGCTCTCGGATGACAGTCAAGGTTAGAAAATCCTGACTACACGAAGCGTGAACTTTTTTGCTTCAAATTTGATTGGGAAATTGAATTAGGCTGGAGGATGGTAAAAATATATAGCATGAGCTAAAATAGGACTGAGTGAATATGAAATTTAACATTAGACTATATAAGTTAATACAGTCGAACATTATTTTTAAATTTGCAAACCAAATTATAGCCTAGCCCTTTTCCTCATACCTACTAAAATATCGCAAACCATAGCCCATCCTTTTTCGGACACTCTCAGCTCTCGGATGACAATCAAGGTTAGAAAATCCTGACTACACGAAGCGTGAACTTTTTTGCTTCAAATTTGATTGGGAAATTGAATTAGGCTGGAGGATGGTAAAAATACATAGCATGAGCTAAAATAGGACTGAGTGAATACGAAATTTAACATTAGACTATATTAGTTAATAAAGTCGAGCATTATTTTTAAATTTGCAAACCAAATTATAGCCTAGCCCTTTTCCTCATACCTACTAAAATATCGCAAACCATAGCCCATCCTTTTTCGGACCGGAGCAGACATTCTGGGAAACCCGAGAAACGTGTCGACTAGGAAAGGTATGAAAAGGCATAAATGACACAGCTCTCAGAACGACACACTTGCACTCAACCCATGCATAATATATACGTTCTATTTTCATTGTGTCAATTACAATAAGGCAGCTTTTCTCCTCCGCATAAAGATATCAGGTCCCGAAACTTCACCATGATATCTCGCGATGATGACATGAAAGAGAAGAAAACGAGACTATTTTCTTTTCTACAGGCGAAATATACATTCACTCATTCATTCATTTTTTAAGATCGATATATATGCGACGAGGAGCAGCTGCTTGCCACAGTGAGAGTAGAAATGAGCCGCTACTCACTACACAACTTTCCTGCTTTGTGTGTTATCCACATTTTTTTCTCTCTTCAAAATGCCCCTTCCCACTTCCACCATACCTTAGACGGTCGTACGTGTGTCTTCATAATCGTAACATGTCTTTCTTTGTCCTCCGATTTTACCATCCACGACGGTTGTGAAAGTCGCAGACAATTTTTTTCACTTCCTTTGAACCCTCTACTCTTCTCCATATGTTCATTTTTATACTTAGAGTGTATGTCGAAAAACTACCATAGGATTTTATATGACATGACACTTCTTTCTCCGTATCTTCGCCTTTCTTCTTTTTCATCCTGTAAGAGGGGTAAGGAAGAACTAGTGAAAGCATTAAATATTACGTTCACGAAAGTAAAAAGGGAGACATATCATGATGATGATGATAATGGCGAAAGAAAGAAAAAGTGGAGCGTAATGCTACACACGTTATGCAATATGAGCCATTTCACACTTGCAAATATCCCTGCTCCCGTCTTTTATCACAACTGGTTTTCCTTTTTCGTTTCAAAGAAAAATGCTACGTTGTGAAGTTTCAAAGAAAGCTTTTTGATTTTCCCATAATGTCTCTCTCCCTAGATGGGGATGAGGCTGAAAGAGAAACGCTTTCAAATTTAAAAATAGCTCATTTCTATTTTCACTGCATTCTTTTCGCTGTCTCATTGAGAAAATGCACATTGTCAATCTCTCTTTTAAACTGGGTAATGGATTCACAGTCTCCTCGTCTGGCAATATTGCTAATGGCAATGTGGAAAAGGAAAACCTGAATTTTAATTTCCAAATGAGAGCAAAGTAATTGAGGTACAGGAGGTAAATATTAATTGCAGAGTGGATTTTTTTTTCTTGGAAAAAGTTAGCCTAGGCTTGTTCTCAGGAGACATGCAGAAATCTTAAATTTACTGCATGTGTGAGTAATCGGGTAGCAGCTGCTTTGTATACATAACGAGTGAGTTAGAGCACACATCGATATTCCATGTGAAATGGATGGGTAGTTTTCTAGTTCTAGTGCAGTGTTCCCATTATATCCTGCCATGAGAGAATTGAACCCTTTTTCTCAAATGTATATGCGCAGTGTATGACTTTGATATATACAATTATATAACCCAAGCGATTTTTTTCTTCTTCCATAGAAAGGAGTGTGGTATCGTAGTAAAAATGAGTAAAATAAGAGATGGAGAGAGAGAGCGAAGGAAATAGAAGCGTAGCGTGCAAGCAAACTCTCTCACTTTCTTCTAGAACTTGGCAAAGAGGTTTTACAAGTCAAAAGACTGACTCCACCAAGAAAGTAGCGAGAAGTACGACATGTTGTGAAATATATCGATTTTTCACAGTTTGCACACGTTTTTGTTCTCCCCTTTTTCTCTCCTTGGGTAAAGCTTCAAAGGAAAATATATTCTCTGGCGAAATGCTATTCTTCATGTGCATCCTACAACTAACTTCCCTCTATGCTTAAAACAATCGTTGTAAGCTTTGCTTTCACTCATTATTCAATGCTCGTATTGTTAATGATGAGTGCAGTGCGTTGAGAGAAACAGCATTCCGTCATTTTCATCCTTTTGTTCTCAGCCTTACACAATTTCTTCCGCTTGTCCACTGTCAGAGTGAAAGAGAGGAGAGAGTTTTTTGACGTAGTATGTTCCCACTGCTAGCGGGAAAGGGATTTACAACCAAGCCAGGATAATAAGGGGATGTCATCATGAGTTTACATTTCGGATTTGCATAAGACCTACTTTATTTACCAGCTTGCCATCTCACACAATATATTTTAGAATTGCGGGGATGCTTCATATTGCAGAAAAAATCTAAAACCAGAGGATCTCCTTCTAAAGTTTCATCCACTGGGAAAGAATAGAAGAAGGAGGAAACCCAAGAAAAAATTGTTATTTACATTTTTATGCTAATGCAAACAATACCCACTTGTACGTTTTCCAGTGCATCACAAATACATTTTTTCTCTGATGTACACACATCCGAAGCCTTTCAGTGAGCGCTCAGCTTAGTAGAAAAAACACGTACATGATAATAATGTAGACCACTCCTTTTCAAAATACTATGCATATATCTTTTCGCTTTTTATTCTTCTTTGAAAATGTTGAGCAAATACGAGACCATGAATGGATCCGTTTTCTTGTTGGCTTTGCATCTCTCTCGAATCCCATTCTCTACGTCCGTATGATTTCAAACAGAGAAGCAATATTTTACATATGAAACGAACTCTGTCAGTTATTTTTCCTCAAGAAAGGAAAATCCAAGCTTGAGATTTACAAAGTTGAGGAGAGGAGAGATGTTGATACAAAGGTAGTGTGGCAACTGCTGGTGTTGGTTTTCCACAAGTATTCTGGAAATTTTGGGAACAATACAGTGGATCCTATTATATGCATAAAAATACTGAAAATATTTATGTATATTCAGTAGAGGAGACTTTTTAGTTACGGCACGATCTATATATCATATGATATGATATTCTTTCCACATGTTATAATCCTACATCCTTGGTTGCTTGGTTTTCGTGGGAAACAGCGTGAACTGCTTTATTTTGTGAATCCATTCAAAAAATCGTATTCTTTTCAAACAGTCGTCTTGTTATAGAAAAAATAGAACATTTTATGATTGTTGAACAAAAAAATACTTGGAGAAAGAAAGACAAACGCATGCGGTAGGCGGAAACAGTGGCTCCTCGGCTTTTCGAGAAAAACTCAAAAAAATATTTATCATCACTTTGACTTTTGAAAGAAGAAGGATTTTTTCTGCATACTTATTTGCATTTAATTTTTGCCTTTGCCTCTAGTAATACTAAAAGCTTCAGTTTGAAATTCTTCCCCAACCAAATCCAGCAATCTTATTTAGCTTTTATTACCATTAGCAAAATCCTTTCTGTTTTTAAGAGCTCACGTGAAAATTCACAATTGTAATGCTCTCTCCAAAGAGCCCATTTCCATTCGTATTCTTGTATCATGTAAAAAGCGCCAATGTTGTTGGTTTGTGTTCTGTGTTTTTATTTGTTTAGAAAAGCACGATATGATCATAAAAGCTTGAGAGATTCTTTTCGCTTTTTTCTCCTCTCAAGCAAACCCCTACTTCCTCTCAGCCATCGCATATGCATGACTCGCGATATCGTAATCGTAAGAAAACCAAAGAAGCTCTGGAAATGTCATGATACAAGCCAGCCATCTTTTGAACCAACTCTGTTTTCTTTGAGGGGACAAAAATTGCATTCAAGTGGAAGAAAGGAGTGTAGGCAATATTGGTAATGCGTGTCATATATACTCTCAACGAGACTGTGCGACTGAAAGGAGAAACTGCTTTTCTTCTCTGAAAAAAAAAGTAATAGTTTTGAATGCAACATTATACTCTCTTTCCATCGCCACCGCATACACACACACAGCATCAATATCGAATTTTGTTTTCTTCAGAAAAAAGAAAGATTTCCATGAGTGGGTTTAGTAAACAGGAGGAAAAACAGTGAGATAGCTGCAATAATAATACAGGGGATGTAAAACAAGTTTCATTCTTGTTCTCATATTGCATGTCTCCTTGTGAAGAAAATATGCACGCATATTACTATTTTCAATCTATAATGTTGGTTTTTCCAGTTTTTTCTTGTACGTCTTCTCCAGCGCCAAGATGATAGTAGAGTGTATTGCAGACATGCATAAATCCTATCAAACCCATTACGAGAGGAGGAAGAGGGGAAAATGCAAGAAAAATGAGGAAAAGAAACAGTAAAGCTTTTACTTAACATCCTCCATTATTCGGAGAGAAAAAAGTGGAACGCTATCATGCAACTTTGGAATACAAAAAAGACACGGGCGAAAGGCCAAAACCTGATGAATGCTATTGAAACACTTGAACGATTTTTTTCCAGAGTGGTTGCAGTGCTGGGTTGGGATCACGATGATGAAATAAATGAAGCAAGTTTTTTTCTTCTTCTTTTTTTGGAATGTAGTAGAAGAGGATATAGTAGGGGAAAGGATTATATGGGATATGTCTCTGATAAATAAATGGTAAAAGCCATTATTGACAGCTCTCCTAAGGATTCCCAGGTAGAGAGCCTACACTTAACGTCCAGTTTAAAAGTACTTGAAGAAAATCAAGTTTTTCTTTATTGCTGTCTACTTAAACTCTCCTGCAATTACTGTTGTTCAAGAGATTTTGTTCGAGAGGGAATGTGGATGTTCTTGTGTAGATTTTTTTTCCTAGTCGGAACTGGAAGTACGACTGTAAACTACGGTGGATGGATGTTATAAAGAGGTTTTGGTCATGCAAAGGATTGTGTTTTTTTGGTAATATGACATGTAATATGAGATTTGTGACCGGAATGACATTGTTGTCATGTTGTGTATTGGGTATTCACAAGGATTACAACTTACTACATTGACTTTTGAACCTGTAACTGGTCTGGTCTCTTTTCACGATTTGAGAAAAACGTTTCTTGTAATATAATATCAAGAGGCTTTGTTTGCGATTGAATCCAGATAAATGCAAGGAGCTGAAGCATTTTCTTCAGTAGTAGAATTAATGTGTTGTTTAATTTTTAGGGTGATTTAAATTCGAGTAATGTGTTTACAGACTTGAATGTCAACCATTATTATCAACATTTATTCATGTTGCATGCAGTTAAATTTTTATAATAATGCATTGTTTAACGGCGTTGAAATCAACTTTAGATCCTATAACCCTTATATTGGTAGTTTGTGATGAGATGAATAACTTTTCTGTACTCATTTTGTACACTTCAATGCATTCAAATTTGCAGGGTCTAAAAAATGCGTTAGTGGAATTACTCATTCAACTCCTAATTGTCGAGCTACGGGCAATAAATCCATTTCTTTTGATATAAAATCTCCACCCTTATCCCTTTTCCTTTCTTTCCAAGTTGAGAGTTGAGAACATTAATTTAACCATCGACTTTAATGACTGAGCCTTATCTCATAGAAACTTCTCCTGGTTCCAACTCACTTCTTTAGATTTACGAGCTTCCTCCAATCACTACTAATTTCACATAATCCAATCTCTCTGCACACACATACATTCCCTCTGTCTTTTTACGTCCGCCGACGACTAGATTTTGTTAGCGACCATCATCGGACCTAAGTGAAGGGAAACCAAGTGAAGCATGCTAATAACCCTCCACACACAAGAACCACTAGAGAATGTCTCTCCAACAGAAAATATAAAGACCTTGAATGGGATCACTTGATTACTTTGACTATAATCGCAGACAATGATAAGTCTATAACTTAACTCATCACATCACAATGTGATACGGCTAAAGGCACTTTACATTTATAGAGGATGAGCATCATTGATGTAGGGCAAAAGTTTCGAAAAACTTTAATCGAATGGTTGAGAAGAGATGCTATCAGGCAAGCTTTTGACAGGCCATTTTGCTAGCGTGCAAGATTTACCTCATTTGGCACAAATTACTTTTTCGCTTTTATCACTCATAATATTTCCACTTTTATTACCATATTATCCACTAAATATCATGTGTGCGCAAGAAGAGTGTAAAAAGTCGTCTGGCTTAATAATATACAGCACTAGAAGAAAATTCCTATTTTCTCTACTGGCTTGTCCCTTTCAGCTACAATACTACATACATTCATATATTCATACCTACATTATTATTTTTTCTATTCTGGTTTTTAACCATCCTCCTCATGAATGAATGAATATTTTATCTAAAGAATCGGGAAGTCTCGTCGACACTCTCATAACATGCAGCTATTCCACTTGCACACATATTACTGTTACAGTAAACGCATACATTAATTACCATACCTCTAAAAAAAACCGGATAGAATCCAATATAAAACTTGCATACAGAGAGGAAAATTGATTGTTGTAAGTAGTGTTTTCACTGAGCATGAAATCAAAGCTGTGATAATACCAGAAACATATTATCTCAAAGTTATCTTCAACTTGACTATGATTAGAACTTGCAAAGGGGAAAAATCTTGAGAACGAAAAGGTTACACAAATACTTACGCTTCCTCATTATGAATGCAACTTGCATCAGGACCTTCATGTACAGACACAGGAGGAGTTGAATTTTTACTACTCGTCATAATTTCCCGTATTACAATCCTCGTTATTCCGCATTCCAATAGACTCAAGCAATCTTACATGCATACTTATCTTTTGAAAGAAGACAATATCCATTGAAAGAAAAAATATAAATTGGTAAATGTAGTCATCCCTTCTTTCTCCTTTTTGTTTAGGTTTCCTGATAGCCTGAATCGATGTATGATACATTTTCATTCGTTCCTTTTATTCTCTCCGCATCTCATCTCGTTCACCCTGATTATCTTTTTTCTCCATAACTCAACACAGTAATCATGTACATATGGCGGGGAATAGGAATAATAAAAAATTACACAGAATTTCGAAAATTTTCAATAAAAAGCCACGAAATACACAAAAGTCAGAGTTAAATTATGGGTATGCATGCTTAACATCAATACACTCTAATCCAATATAATAGTAGCTTTTTTGTTCAGCAAAGTAGACTATAGTTGACTACAAGAGAACACCAAAAAGGTGATGATGATAATGCATAAATTATGGTAATCACGGTCAGTGTTGCATTATAAAATGATTGCAGGTGCAAATCAACAAGGCTTTCTCCTTATATTTTAATAGCATGCAGCAGAAGCCAATGAATGGGAATGAGGTGGAAGGTGTAAGCAATTTTTATTCTCGAGAGATTTTACACATCCACCCGCTCGGTGGTTTTCTCATGATAATTTTGTATATTATGTGCTTATACACATCCTGCTGCAGACTTTTAGGTATGCTTCATTGCACCTGCAATGCAAATCCTGTAATTTTCAAGCAGTGCACTCCAATGTCAAGGTTTTTCCTACACCAGCTCTATGCTATTGTGGCTTTGCGTTAATCAGCAACATATCCACAACACGGATGATATAACGAGCTTCAGCATCCTTTGATAGTGAAGTGAATGAAAAGCCAATTCTAAGGATGATTTTTTCCCAGACATTAAAAAAGCTCATATTTGGATACACGTAGGCACAAATGGAATTTCTATTAGTGTGATGTGCTGGTGCATTACTCCTTTTGAAATGTGAGCCAAGTGACCAACTTCGTGGTTCACTCAGCTCACATTACACCTCCATTACGACATGAAAAAAGGACAAATTTTTCTGATTACACTATTCTAAAGATTCTATACAACCAGGTTGGGATGTACTGTCTAAAAGAAATTATGGCTCAGCATGAAATCCGGTATTTCCCGACAGTTTTAACAGTGTGATCTCAGGCAACTTCTTCTTGTCTGCTGTTTTTGTACAGTTATAATTTCAAAAAGTTGGATTACACATAAGCAAAAACTTTTTAGCTGTAGCACCAACAACATAATAAGTCACAGCATCATAATACCGTCATCGTGATGATCCCGAAGAACAACATCAAAAAACCCTATCTTCTGTGAGAAAAAAATTCCTTCTTCACTTCACTTATATCTACACTTCCTTGAAGTTTCAGCTTGTCGTTTGATGTCGGTTAAAACGTCTTTTATGATCCATATCATGTCATGATCATCATGACATGGAGCAATTCTAACAAGAAAAAATGCTTCCCTCTTTACAAAAAAATGTAAAAAAAACTGCATTTTACAACTCTTCTCTCTCATCTTCCCTTTTTCCTTGCATCAAAATGGGTAATTAGGAATGCATAAGGCGATCCTCCACAAACCAGAAGGAATCTTCTTTCATACTTCATTCGGCAAGAAAATCCTTCAACAGTTAAACAATGTTGCAACAATACAATACAATGCGTGGCGATGATATTATGTGCACTATGATTTTTTTTCATTTTCCTTCAAGCCACTTCTAAACAAAGAGACTATCATCATCCATTCTGTATAAGATTATCATATCGTATTCACACACACACAGATACAATCACTGTATCAAAAAGTCTGCATCCTCTGCTTCACGGTGCATTTGCAAAGGAACATTTTCAATTGCATTATTCCACTTGGATTTTTTTTATAGCTTCGAGCAAAAATCTCAAGAGAAGAGTTTACAGACTAGCGTTCCTCTTTTCTCCCTTCATTGGTTTCATACGTTTACGTCTATCTATAGTAGTGTTATACATGGACACACATATATGCTTTATACGTATGCTCATACATGAGGATGATGAAGATGATTCTTTTTTCTTATGCAGGTCATTGTCACTTTGTCCTTTTTTCTTTAAAGCGCACCAGCAGCAGCAACATCATTGCTAAAAACTATGTTATCTTTAAAAACGAGACACTATGTTCCCCTTTATAATGCAATGCACTGTTACATTATCTTCTTTTTTTGTACCGGTATTCCGTGTGCTATATTATCTACAGCTGCATTCGTAAATTGGTATGCGATTCATATTCATTTTGTACAGGCATGAGCACATACATAAGCGTAAAATGTGATTGTTGTATTGTGCGTGGTATGATGAATGATTCATGTGTGTTGTTACGTCGTGTCTGCGTCCAAGTAGCAGTCACAAGATCAATTCATTTTTTCCTTCTCTCTCCTTTATTGTGTACACCCAGCCATCTTTATTGTTATGAGTAAAAAGAGAGTTGAGGCTTCTTCAAATGTATCAAAGTTGAGGGGAGAAGAATAGGGAAAATGCAAATCTAATATCGACTAGTGGATCTCATCTCGAAGCAGTAAATCATGCCCACTTTCAAAATAATGTGTGCCATGCCAGGAGAGCCAAGCAGACTGACAGAAACCAAGCCACGACTTACCGTGTAAAAAAAGTCCCTTGTCTGATTAGATAGTTTTTAAGTAGGAAGTGCTCAAACACACACACACACATGTGAGTTTATATCGTCTAGTATCAAGTAAGAGTACAATGCTTTTAATATGTTTATTGTCACAATATAACCACACGGTGTGGTGTTGTTATTGTCGACTAGAGGAATTGATTGGAGACGTGTTTTCCTATCTGACAGAGACAACCGGGTAGGCAGTGAAGGAGAGTAGGCAACTGAGAGAAAATCTAATCTCTTTACACCACTCGTTTCACTTGACCACATGAATTCCTAATGTGCTTAATATATATACGCGATTCATCAATGGTCATATATATAAATATTTAGCCGGGTGGTATGTGGAAAGTTTGCATACAATTTATTTTATTCCTCCTCTTCGCCCCACCATATGACTTTTTTACGAGTCATTGAGTCTGCAAGATTAGACGAGTTGCGTCTTGCTAAACAATATGCAATCCATTTTAAGTTTTATTTTGAATGTAGCACACACTCACACACTTTACTTGTGTAATGTATGGCTTGTATCCATTTTTCCATATCTTCTAGATTATAACTGTTTTTAATGGTGAACTTGTTACAGGAAAAAATAAGCTTAACATTTTCCGTTTGTATAAACCATGAAAAGAAGGAAACATGGGATTTATTGCTACTTTAAAATATTACATGCTCTTCTTTCACAGCATCCTTTTCTGTTTTAGATTAAAACCATCCATGCCAGTAATTTCTGAGATGAGGAGGAAAAGACGAAGAGCTTTTTGTTGACTGCACTTTTGCTTCTGGCACATGAAAAAAACGTTGTTTCCCGACTTGTACTCCAAATTTCTTCCTGTTGCCACCATGCTCGTTGGGGCGTGTTTAAATAGGAAATGATAGAGCTGTACAAGTTATGCAAGTTGAGTGGAGACAGGCATCATCAGAAAAATCAGAAACAGCTTCAGTGGGAATATTAAGAAGTTATCTCATCTCATTAAAATTTCAAGTTGTGAAAGGGGAGTCAAAGACATGCTTTTAATTTCTTTTCGCAGTCATTTTTATTGCATTCAAAAATTCCCATGTTCCTCTTGCTCCCTTGATGATGGCTAGAGGGGTATTTAGTGAAATTGAGTTCAGTTTATGCATACATTACATTAGGGAGAGTAAAAGAACGGGAATGTGAGCAAGATGAAAAAATAAAAAATAAAAATATGAAAGAGAGCAATGAAGGTTGAGGCTTGACATGTTTCCCTCTCCTACTCACAATCCCATTGTTATGAATGTCAGAAATGCCACGGGTTTTTATACGAGCGTTCAGTATTATTATTATTATACTGATGTTAGGAATTCCTTACTTACGCACTATATATACGCATATCCCTAAGATATTCATCTATCCGACGTATTATCTCATGTGTGCCCTAGAGCAATGGCATTTTCAAAAAAGTTTTCAATGCCTACTTTACTCCTCTCTCTCTCGCAGAAGAGGTGAAAAACAGGGGAGGATAAATGGAATTCATTCTTGTTGATGGTTAGGAGGGTGAACACAAACACACAATGCACTATGCAAAAGTCAGATGTTTTCTTGCGATTAGTCCCCCATCAACAGAGCAGCTTCTCAAAATGTGCGTACGATTACTTGTCAGAAGATTGTGATGTATGTTTTCCGAGCTTAAATATTTAGATGAATATTTTTCTCTGCTCCTCTTTTTCTTCACAGAGGATATATCTTAGGAGCACGAACTCTACGCATATTTGCATGCCTTGGTGTAATAACGTGGTTGGAGGAAGGAAGAAACTCATTTCACTTGTCATACGCTCACATTTACATTCAAATTTTCGTACCCATATTCTCACTCCTTATTCCACCAGTTCGAATTTTTTCCCTTGTAATTCAATAATATCTACGCACACATACGCATGCCATTTGGCCAATGGCCACCACCACACAATAAACTATAAACGTTACAAGCTAAGCTCGTATATTTCTTTGATTGTGAAGGAGAAATGAAGTGCTTTATGAGAGTAAAGATCCCGGTCGTCAGAATAAAAAGTTGGAGACGTGCGTAAACGCATATTATTTATGCGTAGCCGTCCTCACAAAGAGGAGTGTAGTAAGCTTGGCATTAGGCGCAGAGTCAAGGGACTCGTTGAGACACGAGGCACGTGTAAAAACAGACATAAATATGAATGGGACCCGTATCACTATCGAAGTCTTGTATGAGTGATGAGGATGAGTTTTATATCATACAATGGAAAACATACTCAAATATGCAATATACGTGAGTAATGATGCCTCTGACCTCGTCTTCATTTTGGTATATACAAGGATTATATTTTGAATGTGATGTCAGTCACTTAGTTTGAAGGAGGATTGGTAAATGCTAACATTCCCAATAAGAGGCTTTGTCTACTTTTTCGAGTCAATGAAGCTAAAAGACTTTCAATCGGATATACGTATTGTTTACATCCATTTAACCCTTGCAGTTTGACTTTTCCAAGAACACTTGCACGAAATAGAAGTACAATGCTATTCTCCCGAGAATGAATGCATGAATAGGGCACAGCATTGACCTGTGTGTGGGCTTTTTGGTGAAATAAAAGAAAACTTATCAAGGAGAACGCTATGTATTCGCTGCTAATAGCCAATCCCGAACTTTTCATCTAGCTAACGCAACTAGTTGGTAATTTCGTGGAAAATGAGAGAAAATATGAAAGGAAAAAGGCGGAAAGGGAATGATTGAATGAGTGCACAACTTTCTTGCAATCATTTCACAGATTTCACATTTTCTCAGAGACAAAAAGAGAACGAAAGATTCTGAGAAGAAATCTATTCCTTGCTGTCAGACCTTTTGCTTGATTTGATTTGATTAGCCACACTCATGTCACGCTTCCGGGAGCAAAGGAAAGGAAAATGTAATTTTCGGGGAAGTCGTTTCAAAAGCAAACCACAGCGAGAAACTTCGTGACAAAAAAGCTTCTAGAATGAGGAATAACCGTGAGGAAATCAGTCTCTGTCGTGAGATCTTTAGTGAAAATACCTAGACATGTGTGCACGTATGTATAAACGGGGAAAATGAGTGCTTTCATTTTACCCAGTCATTTGAGGAAATTCTTGATAAAAAAATTTGTGAGAAAATTGGTTCATGCCAAGAAACTAATTTTCTCACAACCCTTTGCCCTGGTGTTATTTAAGAGATGATTGAAGTGCAGTGCTTTACTGTGAAAACCTCATTTTGGAAGTTGAACACGAAATGAGCAACGATCAGAGAATGGTGCCACTAGTTTCAAATGTGAGTTTTTAGTTCATTTCAAGAAAACCAATTAACAACCTTCCATAAAAAGAAATGGACAAGCTTGTTAGGTAAGTATATGGTCTGGCACAACAGTTATCTCTGAAAGGGATAGGCTTTCTGAGGATGACGGTTTGTTAAGCTTCTTCACTTTAAAAAACTGGGCTCCTTTTGTAATTATCATATTATGTATGTACATGCATAATAAATGTGAAGTGCATTGAAAATGGGCAGTCTGCTCTTTAGCCCATTTCAACTACAACATTTTTAAGGAGTCTTGTATGTCTTTTGTATTTTGGTAGTTACAAATATCCTGATTTTCTCGTAATAAAGGAAAACGTGTGCATTTCTACAGTTTGTACAACCAGACACGCCCACCACTACGCACGTCAAACGCACCCAACGTGAAAAACAATATGGTCAAGTGACTTGATTGATTGTGGTAGCAAGAGCAACTTCAAACTGAACAAATCAAAATGTCGCCAGAAGCCGTTACGATGATACGGATTTGCGAGAAAAAGTGTTGGACACGCCACCACCGCAGAAAGTAGACAACTTCAAAACCTTTTAGCCAAGGCTAAATCATGTCCTTAAAATTAAATAAATTAACCACAACTCATTGTCAGAGTTGATACAGTATCAAATGGAAGTCATATTTTTGAGGTTACACAACGTATGAATGATTCCAACCACACAAACTCACATTCTCACACTTTCCCACACAAAAACATACAATTAACATGTTCTCTCTCCTGTCATTTACAATTGAAATGTTCACAGTTTGACTGGCAAGAGGAAAGTGACAATTAGCAATTATTACAATTAATAAAATTCTCCCACTGATAATAACTATTACAGCTAAATATCATCTTTTCCGGGATGGAAAGGCCTTATAATGAAATAATGAGTAGATACACAAAAGCTCTCAAATGCAAATTATTTTGTTCCGCAGTGAGCCTCAAATTATTCTAAATTAGCAAAGAAATAAAGAAAATCCTCCTTAATGCATTTCACAACAAAGCCTCACGCTTCCACAAGGACAACATAACTTTTTCTTTGTATCGATGGAACAACATGGAGAAAAAATGTTGCTTTTTTCCTCTAAGCTCTAGCAAAACACCAGTGAAAACAACATTAATGACGGTTGTACCCCATCAAGCCAACTATTATCCTTGTGGACGTGATGAGAATGAAAAAAAAAACTGGGAAAAAAATATATTACACTTGTTTTATATACACCTTTCTCACTCTCTTAATTCCTTCCCATGTCTTCATGTTTCCACAAGAAGTAAACAAAAAAAGGTATAAAAATGCGTATACATTTCCACCCCATGCATTAGACTGTCATATTGCAGCAAAATACATGCTGATGCAGTCCACAAAGTCGACAAGGCTGTAAATGTTTTTACCTCTCAAGGAAAATTTCCCAAACTACCCGAAACGCCATGAGAGAGGTGAACTCTAAGGAAAAGTTTTGTCCTCGCTGAAATCCTCATTTCATTTTACATCAGAAAGCAACAAAGTTGCATACTTCCATACAAGTTTTTTGGCTTCCTCTCACACTCGCCGACTTGTAGTGTCATTATATTAGCGTTGGTTTCTGCGCGGATGCAATTTTACTCATTTCTCTCCGTCCTCATAATATTCCCTCTCGATGTGAATAATAGGACAGGATTCTACACCAAATTATATACGCACTCAGAGATAATAAGAGATAATGCTCAAGAGTTGTATAATGTCTGCGTCCCGTTTTCTCTTGATGATGATGGTGAAGATTATTATAATTAGGAGGATTCTCCATACTTAACTCATATAACTTGTGTTGTTCTCCCCATCTAAGCTAATAACAACTTGGGCAATCGTGCATTACAATACTATAATACGGAACAATTGCACATTATCATTTCAAAAAGGAAGTTCTCCTTGAATGAAAAAAATTGTGCATGCATATTGGCATTTGCAACAGTTTACAACAACCGCATTCCTCTTTTTCGAATTTAAATCATGCTCAAATTACACTGCCCACTAGAATATAGTGTAATAATAAAAAACAACACCTGATTACAAAATGATAGACGACGTAAGATATAATTTTCCTCCTCATCCTGTTTATTCTCTGGGGAAAATGGGAAAGCAAAATCTAGGTCATTTACTTGAGAGAGAATGAAGGGAATGTAAACAAAATTGTAATCCGAGTGAGTGTGTCGTGCCGAAAAGGTAAACACGCACTTCTCCCCGTCTTGATCCAGACTCGTCGCGGTCGATCATTTATGGATGAATGGGTGGAAAACATGGGATAAGCCCTTGTGTAAATCTAATGGTATGAATATAAACGACACATCTTGATTTGATGAGTTCTCCCCACAACAAGTTTTCACTGAATGGGAGTAATCCCACTTGCCTACCTACCTTTACACCACGTCACGCAAAGATGTTGACGAAAGCCAAGGAAAAGTTGAAGTATCCTTGAAGGATAATCTTTGGCTAAAGAGGAAACTCGTAATATCTTGCGTCTAGTCGAAATATGCACATTTATATAGGATGCTAATTAAGAGGTATCTACTTGACAGACACGGCAAGATATCAAGATTAAATGAGTGGGTGTAGTAGCGGTAGTACGAGAGGTGGAGAAGAGACTCTTGCGTAAAATAAGATCACGTTTTCATTTTATACTACAGATTTACGCAATCCGAAATTTACGTAAAGGGAAGGTACACGAGAGCAAGCCACGAGGTAGAAAACCACATTAACTTTTTGCAAGTTTCCTTGTTCCTCCCCTCTTTCTCTATCTAACAGCCACTTTCCCCTCTTCCGCGTATTATTAATTGGGTTGTGGATAGAACAAAATGGAAAAAGATAAGAGGAAAAGTGATGTGATGCCGGTGCTCTTTTCTAGTCAACAATCCAGGTATTAAATATGAGTTGGTTATAAATAGCACAAGTGGAAACATGGATGGGGACGATTAATGTGTCTGTATCAATTTCCGGGAAAGAGTCATCAACCAGGAACTGGAAAAGAGCCTCTTCTCCAAAACCTCTACAGACGCAACTAATAGTATTTTCGAGCGCTCATGCGTCCATGCATACCTTGATGATTAGATTAGGGTGACGTTCATGTGGTTTTATAACGTATGCTTGGGTTGCGACGCGTACATTCAAGTCCAAAGTAACAAGATTAGAGTTGGACGTGGTAAAAGGCGGTATAAATTTTTGAGATATGGGATAAACCATGCTCAAAATCCTAACGGCGATATAACGTTAAATTTCAGCGTCTTTCAAATGTTTTTTATGAAAATAGAACATGATAAAGACTACTAGATGATATAAAATAATGCATTCTGAAGAAGGAAAAGTTAACAGTATGAGTATGAATAAAATATATAGAAGTGCAACTTTGTCGTCGAATTTCGAGAACCAGTGGGGAAACAGTTTCGAATTTTCTCTTCTCAACATGTGTTACTGCCGTTAAACACCACCAGCCTTTAAATTTCTGATAGTTATTAAAAACATTTGTTGAATTAATTGTACGCAAAAAGCAATAATTACACCACCTGCGGCATGATAACCAAAGCAAGTATACTCTAACTATAATATTTTCTTTAAACATCATTTCAAAAATGAGCAAAATGTACTTGACTCAATGTGTCATCCTGTGTATGGTACTTTGTCACGAAAAAATGTTAACAATGCTGCATTGAGCTTGCACATAAATATACAGCATTGCAGATGCAAAGACGATGACTCGGTGACCGGTTTCCTTACTTTATCGCGAAATATCAAGAAAATTCCCTTTTCCCACTCACACAAAACACTCAACACTAAAAAGAGAGAAGAAGAACAAAAACAATAATAAAAAAATGTGTGCAATAGATACGAAAAGGAGAAAGAACACTTTTTATGTGCCTCCAAATACACAACACAAAAAATATATCATATGATGATAAGGTGTATACCTACCTTTCACGAATAAAAGTCCTTACGATGTGCTATATGCTTCTTCACGTTTGGCGAGAAAAGGGTGAAGAATAAAAATGTCAAACATCTGTCTCTATTTAGACCTTGCTAACGAGATACACGTACAATAATTTATTCACGTTGTGCATGTGTGGAAAATATACGAGGTGGGATGAGTTCCATTCCTGTTCCTTTCCACTATACTCACAATTTACCTCTTTTTGTTTTCCTTTTTAATTACTCCCTCAACTGCTCCTCTTCTCTCTTCTTCTGTCCACCAAACTAACCACCGCCCACTCTATTTTCAGCTGGTCTATTTTCCTATCGCGCACTCAACTTCTTCATTCACTTTGCCGAAAACCAACAAAAAACTAAATGCCACCATCACCACCAGTGATATTTGCTTCACTCAACGGGAAAACTTCAAGTTTGAAGAGAATGCGATGATGATGAGGTTGATCATCCCCTACAGCGAAAAGAAGGGAAAAACTAATTTCTGTCAGGCTGTGTTTCAATCCCTAAAGCACTTTTTTTCATACGACGAATATCCTCTCCCTCTTCTTTTACAGGTAAAAAAATGCCGACTAATGACGATAGATGATGAATACTGGAGCAAACTTAATTAGCATTTAATTTAGATGAGAGTAGGACACACTTTTATTACAGAGTATTTTAGACTTTTTTTATTTGACTGACTACACACACAATATATAATGGATGTTGTGTATGATGATGAGTTTCATATAAATTGCCTGCAATTTAGCAAAGCATCATCATCTCCGAGAGACTCATGCCGTTACAGAGGGTGAACACGAAATTGCACAGAAGATTATCTACCCACTCCTCCTAGTTTTGCATGTTTGCCTTTTTCAACAAAGGTGTGCTTCTTTTCTCCCTTTCCTTAAGTAGTGTCTTGTGGCGAGAAGGAAATACTTTTAGAGTTTTGTATTCCACACGATAGCAATATAAATTGAAATGATTTCTGGAGGAAAATTTCCTTTAGCACAGAACGCGGAAGACGAGAATAAAACCCGTCGTGGAGATGTAATTTCCCATGTGCACTCACCACGAATCTTTTTTTTATCTGGTATTTCCTTTGTTGTCAATTTTATGTCATCTGTCACCAACACGAGAAAACTAAAATGAACGTGTCTGCTGCAATGCAATTAGCCTCTTATGCAAACTTCAAAGGGCACTATGTTCACAGTCACAGTTTTTTGTCAATTTTTTTTTCAGTTAGTTTTTGCCATTCCTCCCTTAAATTTTTCTCCCTCTTCTTTTACCCCAGCTAATTTTTTTCTGGGATAATAATACAAGTTTGGTTGAGATCTTAACGAAAAAGATGGTTGTTGATAAGTTGAGAAAATCTTCCTCCTTGGAAAACAGTGTACACCACACACACCACGGGTACTACTGGCACTAGCCGTATGTATGTATGGCGGGTGGCTGACACGGAACAACTGAGCACTTGCAGCCCTCACTATTCGGGTTTTACTATACTACCACCACGACCACGACAGTCGAATACGATGAAAAACTGAATACGAGTTTGAGCCAAGGAAGCTCTCTTTCCCTATCATATGTATTGTGTATTTCCTCTGTATATATTCTCGCCCCAGTGGAGAGAGCTACCTATGTAAAACGTATAGAGAATGAGGATGCATAAGAATGCATAGAAAAAACTCTCCTTCTCTCACTTCACATCCAGCTTCTTTTACAACCACTTGCCACCACCACAACTGACTTCAATACAGAAATATTTTCTACCTACACTCGTCTAACATTTGAAGCTATGCAAGTCCTTAGATTATACCACTTTCTGCCACCACTACTTTTACATGCAGTCCCCACTAGAGAGAATTTTTTTGGAGGACTGCACTATATCGGACTATTTTTTTCCAAGGAACCTTATATAGTCTCATGTCGTCCAGAAAAAGTGGTATTCGTGCCGGGTACTCCTTCTCGTATTTCTCCGATTTTCTCTCACTTCTTATGTATGGAAAAGAGAGAGAAGAGTATTATATTTTGCGGAAGGAGAGGGAGAGAAAAAGGGAAAATATTACTCCACTCTCTACTCCAACTCATTCACTATCGCTCAACAATTTTTACTCTATATTTCTTCCCCTTCTTTTCTCTCTTTTCCTTTCTTCCTTTCTTTCTTCCTTTGGAGGATCACATTGTAATCATTGGCGGAGCCTCACTTGCTCTTTCAGTCATCATCATTTTCATTCCACAATCACAATCCGCTTCCTTGTCACTCTCCCTCTCTCTCTGAACAGGGAGAAAAAATGGGAAGAGGGAATTGACTTATTTTGGGAGGGTAAACCTTCTCCCTAGTTGAATAACGAGAATGCTCACACAGACAAAGTTTTCACTGGAGTTTATATATATTTTCCTTATGTGGGCTTGCTCCACTGTAGTTTACTTTATTTGTTGTCGTAATAAAGCCTCTGTGGTTTATTGCAAATAAATAAGAACTGCTGGAGCTAAGTCTGGCTTATGTATTTACCGTGATATATGTAATTTTCGATTTTTCTCCACCTACACATCATCATCAAATATACATTCCATTTCTGGTGCCGAGCTCATTTATCATGAGAGGAGTGATTGTGGCTTGAGCTGGTTTCATCCGCATGTAAAGGTAGACAAGGAATGTTGTCTGCACTTTAAACCAAATAAACATTCTAAACGACATGCACAAAAAGCAGTCATCATAAGAAATCCACAAACACAAGCACACATATATATTCCTTTCTGATTGCTCACCCCGTTTTTGCACTTTTGCCAAAAAGAGTGGAATTAGTTGATGATGTGTTGCATGATGGGAGTTAGTTGATCATGCAATTTTTCTCAAAAGTAGCTTTGAGCTTTACACTAATTTCTTCCACTCACAAAAAAAAATTGTTTCTTGCTCGTGTTGAGTGCACGAGTGACAGTATCAGTGAGTCAATCTGTGTTGCATCATTTGCCACTAAATTGCTTACAAGGAATTGTTTATGTTGTGATGAAAAAATGTAACAGTTTTTGGGAAGCCGACCCGGAGAATAAAAGATGTTGTTATGATAGCTCACTCCAATCCTATGCTCTTGTGTACAAACCACACGACTGCACAAATATCTGTATTTTCAAACTTTAAACCATTCACAGATAGATGGGAAAAGGCGAGAGGAAAAAATATAAGTACAAACTTTTCAGCCTCTTCTCCCTTTTCGAAACTTTTATCTTTCAACTAAAAGAGTTTTGCCAACTTTGCTTCCCCGCTCACTCTCTAACTGTACTGCACTGGGTGTAAAATTCCTCAGAATCAGTAGTCCCTAAATGTCGAAAATAAATCTGGGAAGGAGATTTTGTAAACTTGTATAGAAAAATGTTCATTCTGTATTCATGCACGTTTCCATTTCTCTGTGCAGTGGGATGCCGATGCATGTGAATCTGAAAGATGACTGACTGCACAAATTCAACTTTTTAGCTAGCTCGTGAGTGATCATGTTCAGCTCAACTCTCACAGTTCATTACTAATGTTCAGAGTTTTTTTGTTAGTTTAGCTGAATATGTGGTTGAAGTTCGCATATGATATATTTTTTTATTAGAATTCAAGCATGTGTGGAGATGAACCGATGCTCAGGAATGAAGATGAAAAAACTATGTACGATATGCCTCCGAGCAGTTTATAGCTGTTACCTGTCCTGGTGGGGGTCTCTCAAAATCAACTGAATTCATCGTGACGCTAGCAAGTAAATACGTGGACGTACCTTTCCTAATAGAAATAGCAACTTGTATTTCGGAATCACCACAACATTTTCATCTACACTATCCCTAGTTCTAGATGGATTACTCTAATATTTTAAACAACATCAAATCCTCTCATTAATGATAATCAAACAAATTGCACAATCAACTTTCGATTTTATACCATCCTTTAAAAGTTTATTGTGAACACATGTAGTTGATGAAACCACAACTCCAGGTCTGAAAATGGAGAAGGCCATTTTTCATACCCTTCCTTCCAGCCTTACTCCTTTCATCCCACTGCCCGTGTGGCTTTCATAGCCAACGGGAAGCTGGAAAAGTAGCACATCCATGAAAGAGACATATTTTCCTCTTCTCTTGCTTGAACCCTGACTTCAGTGTTTTCCTATTGAAAGCCAAGTTTTTTGGCTACCGCAAACCAGTGCAACTTTGGGAAAACTATTTTGTTTACTGTCTCGCTCAAAATTAAATTTAAAAAGTATGCACCGCCATGCCAGATAGGGTGTATAAGAATGCATTATAGCTATACTCCATCCTCTTTTCACATTGAAACTGCATATAAAATAAACTCGATAATATGTTTTTACATCATGTACACAACTTACACGAGCATACATCTCAAGGCATTAATGCAACCATGTAAAACTTTAATATTCTCCTTCAAGAGGAAACGAGAGAGAAAGATGTTGAAGCCATGTAATACAAATCATCCCAGTAATAATCGTCATCCTTCTAACAGTCAAGTCATCGTGATCATCATTTTCAGTCTGTGCGAGAGGACAGAGAGATGAAGCAATATAGGATGCACTTGTATTACTCTAAATGCATGTATGCATGCATGATACACACATTAAAAGATCCTCTCTAGCATTGTTGACTAGATTGTTATTGTTGAATAGAAAATCTCTTCTATTTCATCTGCTCTCCGTGTGCATCATACACATACGTAATGAAACGTCAGCATCAGCTGTGTGACTAGGAGTTTTAGTTTTTTTACATGAGTACACATCCCATCACACACCTTATTCAAATTCATGACGATACGAAGATGAATTGAGAGGAGGGAAGCGGTTTTAACAGAGATTATGTGAGGCATCCGCACGTTATGTAAAAATTTCCGTAAGCATAACTTTTTTTTGTAGTTTGTCAGCTCAGTACAAAACGACAAGAGGAGAATCGTGGTATAAGAGAGTTGGGAAATTCATCATGTGGGATCAATCAAAGGGATAAAAATGGAGGCAGGTCGTTATAACATCCTTATTATCCATTATGCCTCACTGTCTGTATCTACGGAATGCCTACCTGCTCATTCAAATGATTCAATGGAGAGTTATATATGATGCACCGCTCAGCTCATCCAACTACCGTCATTGCACTGCAACACAAGGAGTTATTTTAAAAGGGAATCATTTAGGCAGCAGAGCGTACCTAAATCCTTCCTGAATATAAATACACGCATTTTGTGAGTGATCTCTGCTATAGGGGAATACTCTTGTTTTTAACGCAAGGAAATACCCTATTTCGTGTATTACGTGTGTGTGCAGAGTAATCCGCCGCAATTTATAGATGCAGTAAAGCAGAATTCCTGAGAGAATGCGAGATGGGGTGTATTCCTATTCATTTGGTATTTAATGGAGTTGCATTGTCGTTTTTAGCATGCAAGCGTAAATTATATTATGAATGCAATTTTGAGAGAATAAGTTGAAAATTGATAAATTAAAAGTACAAAGCTGTCCGGAATGGTGCATAAAATAGAATTTTTTCTTTCATTTTTTTCGAGGAATCCCTAAAAAAATAGATAACTTTTTCCACATCAGAATGCAAATGAAATGAGAGAATTGGATTCTTGTTATTAAGTCCAATGTGCGTGGGACGTGAAAAAGTTGAGAGGGCTTCACATATGAAAATTGTTGGCAAAATATTGAATTTCTTCTTGGTATCGAGCAAAACTCTCAAAAACTTTATACAATGCTGATGATTCCACTACCTAAAATTATGTTAAGCTACAATGCCTTATTCCTCCACCACACAGCATCCTATTCACTATTCCACTTTTTGGAAGGAAAACGAATGAAAAATATGTGGAAACTTTTCTCCTCTTCTTCATTCAAAGCAATACAACTCTCCAAACTTTTCCGTTAAATTTTTCACTCTTCCAAATAAATCTTGGGAATTCTCTTTTTGGTGAAAGAATTTCAGCGAACAAATTGAAGTAAAAACGGGGAATAAAGGATTGCTCAGCAGAATCAAGCAAAAAATATTCAAATTGCTCACTTGAACTTGATGAAATGTAAGAGCTGAGCTGTCGATTGAGAAATGAGGGTTT
The DNA here is from genome assembly GCA_027743935.1 of Sinodicranocentrus sp. ZH6. Taxonomy (NCBI): domain Eukaryota; kingdom Metazoa; phylum Arthropoda; class Collembola; order Entomobryomorpha; family Entomobryidae; genus Sinodicranocentrus; species Sinodicranocentrus sp. ZH6. The sequence goes on from JAHZNA010002338.1 coordinate 24,953, forward strand.
GCAATTCAAACACAGGAAGTAGACCCTTTCTTCTATATCCTTTAGTGATATCTACTCCCATTTTATATGCTTATACACATAATACCGTTCCCATTCATAACCCAATTGTACAAAATATTTGGTCTACGCGCGCAATCATCATTCAAATCCCAGACTATGCATTCCCACCATTCTCATCTCATTCATGTGTCATTCATCCAGAAATATTTGCCACGTGCACTCTTTCACTTTTACCTACACATGAGCTATTTAAAATCTCCTTATACAAAATACTCCACTAATTTTCAACAGCCCTTGTCTTTCTTTCCATCGTGCAATACCCCCTTTAGTGTGTCTATTTAGCTAGTATATTTTATCATGACCAAGGAAATGGTCCATCTCTTAAAACAAACAGCAACGGAATGAGTTTTTTTTGCCTTGCTCAGCTAATTTTGTGCAACGTTTAGCTCACGTTCATCGTACTTCTCGTACGTGGTGTTTCGATTAAATGTGTTTGTCATACGGGGTTAGTATCCAAGATAAAAGTGAAATATAGCTTAAGGATGTTGGTCCTATAAGGGAGGAAAAAAAGCATTCCATATTCTACTAAAGTTCCACCATACAAACATGATCCACACGGCCAACAGCACCATTTCCAGTTTTGCAAGCAAGCCCACTGGAAGTAAAAGTGGATGGGGAAAGCTGTTTAGAAAAAAAGTAGAACAGAACGGGAAAGGATGCGAAAAGAAAAAGCTGGCATGGCAAAGCAACTGAGTGAGTTTCCCTGGTTCGTTGAATTGAGGCTTGGTGGAGAAAAAGAGTGAAACAAGGCCGGAACTCTTTCCATTTGCAAGTCTACATTCCTCCCCTTTTAAAACCCTGTTAGAGAGAAGAACCTCATATGTCTGTCCGTATTATTTCCTTAGCCCCTTCCACCACTACGTTGCCGTAACATATATTGTGTAAGTGCTTCTAGGAAAACCCAGATTCCAACGGTTGGAATCTACAATCTGGCAAAATGGAGAATGTACAGAAGAATGTTAAAGTAAAAAAAGGGAGATGGAAGCCCACACACATATATATATAGCCATAATGTAGCGAAAACGGTGGAGTCACCGAGTGTGCAGCAGAGCTCTCCTACTAAAAATGTGAAAGAGAGAGTGCAAAGCCCTTTGAGTAAGTACATAGTAGAATATTGTGAATATCTACTCACTTTTCCATCCATTCTTTACAACCAACCATCATCACCACTTTTACCCGGCTACATCTTGAAAGAGGAGAGAGTGGCAAGTGGAGAGAAAACTTGCTTCCAGTACCTTACGGGTTGCTCGCCCTTCTTCCTTTCCCCAAATTTCACTGTGCTTTTCCAGCTTTCTCCACTCCTTTCCTCTGTCATGCATGTGCAAGGATATTGTATAGGGAGAAAAGGGAGCCGGATATTATTTTGCAATGGAGGCAATGGCGGTACTCAGCTTGTCTGTGTTTCTCCCATCCAGTGCCAGCGTAAGGCTCAAAGGAACACAGCTAATCAATGACGGAGGCGCCAGACTTGCTACGGTAAAAAGTAACCTACAAGCTCAAACTTCTCTCCAAAAAGCTTCCCTTTCCAGTCTGAAGGAAAAGTGGGGCTAAAAGAACGAAGACAGAGGGGAACAAAATGCTTGCCAAAAATACATATACGTACCTATGTATTTTTGTACCATGCGACTACCACATATCATGGGAAAGGATTGTACAGGATGCTTGCTGTGTGGAAAATGCAAGCGGCAAATGCTCATTTGTTTTCCCTCTTTTGAATAAAATACTTCCCACTCTACCAAGGACTCTTTTATCCTACCCTAACGAAAGAGAAAGTAGAGACTTTTGCAAGGAAGTGACACACGTGGCTTGATGTGACCATGATCCAAAAGACAACTTTCAACTTTTTCTTTCTTTAGTAAAGCTCTCACCATTTACTATTCTGTCATTGGAAGACTATTTTTCCAGAAATAAATCCTCTTCCTGAGATCCTCAGAGTCTTTTATATAAAAAAAATTGTGAGGAAAGGTCCGGTTTCATGTCAAATGTAAATTCATGTCATGACTCATGATAACCGACGACAAGAAAGGAGATGATGTGGCGCACGTAGTATTTTAATGCATGAACACATCATATCATCCCTCCAAATCCAGAGTATTGTTGAGGAAGTGGGAAAACTATACAATAATGTTCATCCTCGCATGCATTGTTGCAATCAAGCGAGATATTCCATTGTATCCCCATATAATATTCTTTATTATTTTCCACAGCCAACAAATGAGTTTGTGGGCATACCTGTAATGAAGCACATCCACACACCATCATTTCCTTCCGTTTCCAAGCCAGCTGCTTGAGCAAATGTTTCAAAAATGGAATCGGATCCGGAATCCCGCTCACATGGTCGTCTACAATTTCGCTAAAAAATGTGGTTACCCCTCCGCCGTGAGCAAGGAACAAAACCATTTATCAGAGTACACCACTTCCTTTACGCTGTCTGGAAAGGTGGCTCAGAGAGTAAAACTCGACGCAGTTTTCTCTTCCATGGCATCACACACTTATCATCGTGTGACCATGCGATCATCATTACAATTCTAGACAAATAGCGTGTGTACAACACCCAACCAATGTGTTTGCTCATTCTTTCGTGACAGGAAAAAAGGAGCTATCTACACGCTCCTATTTAGTATGGCATGTGGTATTATCTTCAAGCCGTATCAAGGAAGGACTTTTAAAACATGGACACATGATCGTAAAAAAGGTTAGGGTTACCTTTGCATACCTCTCTTTTTGTATAATCATCATCATCTGCTTCACGAGCATATAATCGTAATGATCATTTTCCAACAGAACATAACAACATAAGTATAACAAAAATTTGTGACTTTTTCCACTTGTGTGCTCCTTCATCTTCATCATTTTCACGTAATGTTCCCACGATCCTTACCCTGCGCCTATTTTACATTCTTTTATACATTTTTCTTCTTCTTCAAATCACTGCTTACTCCTTACCTTGTTTTGCTCAAGATAACCATTTCAACTGACAATACCATTTGGTCATAAAAGGACGGAGAATATTTTAGGTAGATACTTCCATCCGAAAGGGATACGGTATCCTTTTCCCATCTTATATTCACCATCGCCCTCCCTTCGAGCCATCTTCCATTCCAAGGGAAGGAGCTCAGAGCTCACTCAGCGAGAAAAAAGGATGAAGCCTTATATTATTCAAATTCTATGCAGGTTTTGGTTGCAACCATCAAGGTAAAAAACACACCGAGAGAGAGCTGGAGACAAAAAACGCAAACAATGTTCTAAAACTTGAAAAAAACACACCGTCCTCCTTTGTTGTCCCTCTTGTAAAGCTTGTTTCATCTCTCTCGGAAAAAAATATCTTTTCCACATTTATGACGAAAAAGGGGCACTTGTTCCTTTAGAAAAACAAGTAGGTACAGAACATACATGAAAGAATGAATAAAATGGTAGCAGGGATGATATAACCGAGGCAAAAATCAACTCTACATCTTTCCAGCCATTCATGCTAGACAAACCCAGCTATTTATTTATTTATAGGTTTACCTACCTCCTATTCTTATTTACCTGGTCTCGTTTTACCCAAGCAGTGTGAGAAGAGCAAGGAGGTTTGGAGCTTGTTCTTGTATTCTTATTTTTTACAAGGAAAGATTTTCTCGTACCTATTGCCTTCCCTGCCTTACCTCAGCTTTAACAGAGTGCAATCGTTGTTACCTTTTTATTGTCTGCTTCTTTGCTCATCATCTTCGTTTTTCCTTCTCAGAAAGGAAAGTGAAGATGTGCTGAGAGATGCGTTAAAATACTGTATACATATTTTGTTTCTAGTCATTTATCATATGATATACACGTATATATGTATATGAATTCCTCATGTCATACAAGTTTGCGCCGGGTATAATAATAATGAATGATAATACCAAAGTTTGGAGGGATGGAAAGTGGAATAATGTGTTTCACAATGGGATTCTCATTGCTGAAAAAAATAAACGAAGCAGGTTGCGTCTACGAGTTGGGCGCTCAGTCACCCTTGTTATGCTGGTGCTTCCCTGAAAAAATAAAAAAAGAGGCTCATCCTGTTTTGCATTATATAACACTTTTTCTCGCAGCTCCTGCTCTTCGCAAGTGGAAAACTTCTTTATGGAGAAGGGAAATAGAAGGTGAAGCCGAGAGATGAGGAAGTAAAGCTGAAAAGGAATACGTGGAATATTTCCTTAAGCCTTTTGCAACGCAAGGATGAGTTGATGGACACCCCCGAAACAAAAATGATAGGATGGGATGAAAAGATAGAGAATATATGAACAAGCTACATTTCCTACCCTGATGGTGCATGCAGAGCTAAAAAAAAGTTTTCGTGAAAAATGTGCTCCTCTCATCTTCTGATGATGGTAGGAGAGATATGTGAGGGCTATATATTGTTACAAGTTACGCATATAATACAGTCTATCCTCCTTTTTTTACTTATTGTAGGCTACTCACTCAGTGGTTGTACGAGTAGAAAGAGAGAGAGAGGCAAACATTAGAGAACGTAAGTTGGGATGAACAAGAAAAAAAACTTCTTCTCTTTGCTTTTCCTCCTCCATGGATGGAGGAGAGGATGAGAACGATGATGATGATGACTCGAAGAGGGCCAGGCAAAGTCGGACGGAACTCTGGAAAGGAAAAGCATGATTGTATGGAGGGATCCCAGCATGTAATACATTTGTAAGTTGTGTGCACCAGCAATCCATCCATGCATGTGTGTGTGTGTGTTTCTCGTTTCTCTCGTATGAAAGGGAATGAACTCTTCCGTTGTACTTGTTCTCCTGTACTCTATGCATTCATACAATAATACATTGGGCAAATGTTGGGTTTTTAGCGCGACTCCGTACCAAACTTGCTTCTTGTGTGTTATGAGATGAGCTTCCTCACTCTCTCTGTGGGTATTTTCTTCTTCCTTCTTCTTCTTCCCTACTCATGTATTGTTTCCTTGTTTGGAGGAACAAGTAAAGTGGTAGTGTAGCACAAGACGGGCTACTGCTGCTGTTCTGTTCAGTGTTGTACAGCTCAAAGTTTTTTTTACTAGTTGGAGAGATACAGATGATGTGAGTGGATGGCTGTTCTCTTCACCTATTTTATATATTAGATTCGGGAGAAGATATCCTGGAGAAAAGTATATGAGCAAGGCTTGATACTCATTCTACATCCGAATTTCAAAAAAAAAAGTTGGCCCATCTCTGTAGAATAAACTGTGGGAGTAAGAGCCCCGCTCTACTTTTCCCTGCTACTCTCAACTTTGATACAAGTCAAGCAATTTTTTTATCCATGAGAGAGAAACTACTCCCTTCAAGATGAGAAAGAAAGAGAGCTACCAGCTGAAATATTTTTTTCTCCCCAGAATGGGGATGAATGTCGGGCTGCTCTTGCTCAGGGATAAGGCTGCGGTGGGAATTGAGATGAGCGCAAAAAAGTATTGATGTTAGTGTGAGCAGTCAGAGAGTCTGAATGGAATTACTGATGCCAACACACATCACCTCTTTTGCTCTCTATCTCAAGAGAGGAAAGAGGATGTTTGGCATTTAGCGAAAAGTCGTAATAACATGGGGTATGGTAGGAAAAAACCGCTGTAAATCTTGGATGGACACATTATTATAATGTGGCTCATCTGGTTTTCTCGCTTTATGATGGCTCCTGGCCAGAAAGAACAAGTTGCAGAGAGACATTACACATATCTGGGTTGGGTTTTGAGTAGAGAAGTGACTATGTGTGCGGTAGCTTTTTAGAGCAAAGATTATTTGCTTATTTTAGAGATGAGGTGGATATGTATTTTACTTTTTTTTAGATCGATAATATGCATACTTTCAAAGTACAAAGTCTTCAAATCTATTAGCACAAAGGGAAGAGAATTTCCTTGATTACTTTTACATAGGCATAAGTACCAAGGATGAAGATACATGGGGGGTTTAATCAAAATGAAAAGAATTTTCTCTAAAATGGCTTATCTAAATTTTCCCTCGGTAATCCTCTCCCTTTCCTGGGGAACTTTACAAGGTAGTAATAAGCTTTGAACAAGTTGTTCATGTACTAGTAGGGAAAGAGAATGAGGGAAGGAAAGCAGGTATAAAATATATATATACGTAGAATGGAAATGCATATATATGATCTTCTAAGAGAATCCTCTCCAGAGTCCTGTCTCATACGTCCACTTTTGTTTTGCATATTTGAGCGCCACACATTTCACATCCTGTTACGGAAATCCGAAGCAAAGGGGTACACATGTAAATTCCAGAGGATTATGTTAAAAGCTGAGTAAATCAAATAAAATGCAATTTGTTAGCTTTTCAGGCTATTTCTCTTACTGCTACTTCTTCTCAAAGAACAAATACACCAGCTTTTATTTTCTTTTGGATGTTCTTCTCTCATATGAGGATACTTTAGCAGCTCGACGTTCACAGGTGGACGTTTGTAACAAAAAGTCGGCAAAAAATCTCAATAATCCAAACATCATGTTGTGTGAACCTATGCTGGAAAAGGATGGCGCAATAGTGTACACAAAACGCTGGGTAAACACTCTCAAAAACTTTTCCTTTCTAACAACCCTCCACACTGCACACGAGTTAGCATTTAAAAAATATTTTAGCAAGCATTCTCTTCCCAACTGTAGCTCCTTCAGTAGCTCAGCGCGTCTCATGTTTTAAGTGTTTTACACCCTATGCAAATGTTATCAATATGAGAGAAATGCATGACAAAAATTATATTTGCTTGTCTGCATACTTCACGAGAGAGAAAAAACTTGTGTACAAGTTGAAAGGAAAGATGTAAAAATAACAAGTATCACATTTCAAAAACACGATGCACACACATCTCCACCCTTCTCATAGCTGTGAGAATTGTGGTCTTAAATACCATTGTAGCCGTGAACATATATGTACATATACATAGTATTTTTCAATACAATCCTAAAATGTGTGTACATTTAGCCTTAAGAGAGATAAATGATCCAAATCCCCTTTACACACACTAAATTCCTTCTCAAGTGGGCGTTTCACAGTTAGGCGGAGTAGTAAACACTGATAAGTCTAGTAGGCAGAGGGAGAGAACCCGATGAGGCAAAACGAGAGAGAGAGATGCCATCAAAGCCAAAAGCTCACTCAGTCATCATCAACAATGTTGAAGGCACTTAACTGGATCTCTCTCGTGAAGAAAAAAAACCTCAAAGGCAAAGAGTACATCTTGTGAAGACGATGATGATTCTCATAAAGAGATATGATGTGGTGTGCTTTAGGATAGATGGGAAGGTGGGCATAACCGAATAAAATATGAAAGCTCTAACTAGCTTCTCCCATTTGTGTAAAGAGAAGAAAAAAGGGATATGGAAAATATGAGGGGAAAGGTAAACATAAACATAAGAGAATAGCATCATGTCCACATACTACGAGTGGAGAAAAAAGATGATGACGATGATGCAGTAAGTGTGCACCATGAACCTCTTTTATTTTCCCTTTGCCGCACTTGAGACCAGCCAAGAGCTAAACGGTGTGGGGTAATAATAAGGAGGAGAATGTTTATGAAAATTCCAGATGAACATCGTCTTCTCGTAGATGCACAATATGGGAAGGTGATCGCATCCCCATTATTTTTTTCTTGCTGGTTTCTACTCTGCTCTATATATCTCCTCTCCTCACCAGAAATCCCTTTTATGTCACTTTCTAGAAAGTTTTTAAAGGAAAACGGCACATTCCCCAGGATGGAGTTTGCTTAAGAAGAAAAGTCATTTTGAGGAAAAAATGTGTCCTCTTTGCCACGCCAAGGAACATTTTCCATGCTTGCTTGCTCCCACTGTGTACACTTCTTTTTTTATTATCCCATGTCTCCTTAACATCTTCACAGCTTTAATGTGCCCATTTTATGGACTTGAAGCTTTGCCTTGATGTAACCTCTCACGACCTCATATACACAGTGCTAACTTTTATTAGCTACGGAACACTCTAAACCTTTGGCTGGAGGAGCGGCGCTTTTTTCCGTAAAAAATTAAAGGAATAATATGTGTCTAACCCGGTGGTAGGAGAAGGCTTTCTCAAATTCTCAATCGCTTAGAATAACTCACCTGGCCAATATCCATCGCCGGTTTACCATTAATATTTCATATGCAAATGTTTCAAAGCTTTTCTTTCCTCACTTCCTCCCCTTCACACATATCCATATTAACAAAACTTCCACATAATATTATTCTCTCCTTTTTAGCCGCCAAGTCAACGAAAGACGCAATACAAGAGGAAAAAACAGAGTGATTGGCTTTCCTCCCATGAAGCAAGCCAAGTAACGTGCTCTCTCGAGGTTTTATGAGAAAACGAAAAGGGAAAAATAGCTTGGAAATACTTTGGAAAGCATCAAGTTCTCAAGTGGTAAACTATATTAATGCATATATTACCCTTGAATGTTTTGTTATAGATATTATGAGATAACATACATCCTTAGATTTTTTATGTGTACTGTGATGATGATGGCACTATTAAAAGAAGAGGTAGTGGATATCTCCAATCTATAAAAATACAAAACTAATATCCTTATCGTCAGAGACATGAACCTTTTAAGTAGAGAAGAGTTTTGTGCAATCCCGGCATTATCGTAAGAGTCATTGTGCACAGCAGAGCAAGCTGTTGTGTTTGTGTGTATAAAAATGGAGAGAAAAAGGAGATGGATGCTTTTAAGTACATTATGCGTGAACTGGAGCGTGTTTCCAGTTTTCCTTTTTCCACGGACGAAATGTTTATGGTCTCACATTTTACATAAGGTAACGTAAGGATTCACCTTTATCAGCTCAGATTACAGCTTAATGCGTATGGGAATCGACGTCGTACATAAAGTAGAACCTGCCGGAGTGGAACAAGTGCCACTAGGCATGTTCGTAAGCAGAGAGAAGAGTCTCTCAGAGCAAACTATACAAGAATTTATTCACCTACGATATACAGTTCGGCTTTCGTTGTTGTCTCTAAAAGCTTCACACTGCATGTGAGAGTTGCAATAGAAAACTCTCATGGTATGTTTTGTACTCTGAATTTTTTTCCTGGAAGGAGACATGGACTAATACATAACTTGGAAGTTTATACGAGAATCTATGAAAGTGGAATGGTTTGAGTTCTTCATTTGATCAGGGAAAGAGTGATGATTCCAATGGGATTCCTTTGAAAATAGCTATATAGTGCATTATTTTCCAGAGATATCAGGTGGATTCTTTTTTTGTTCACAGAGAATGGAAATATCATAAATTAGTTGAAAAGTATTAGGTTTTAGAATTCCATGCATAATGTACCGTAAGTGGAGCACGCCTTGTTTTTATTTGTGGTCAGTGGATAAAAAACTGAGAGTGGAAGGGGAAAAGGGAAAAATGCCTGAGTTATCAAAATAAAAAATGAGTGAGTTCTCCAACAACCATCATGAATCCTTTTTCGGCTCCTTTCATGCGGCTTTCTATAAATTAAGAAATAGGTATGTAACAAGCTTTTTTCTCCATTCGGCATGTGTCGCCTATTCCCAGTCGCCGCATTACAATCCTAAAAGTCGCCTCGGCATTCCCACCATTTGTGTGTCGACAACTACTCAAATGAACAATTCACAGGGATGAAGGCTATCACGAAATTTATTTAAAAGGTGATGATAGAGATTTTTCTCCTGGTGTGTATATAAGCTTACTTGTCTTAGTTTCTAAAAAAACATTGAGCTCTACTATATATATCTTCACAATTCAAAGTGTAAACTTTTTAAAAAGTAACTTGAGCAATGGCACAAAAGCTGAATAATTACTGTCGTAGTCACCATCACCATCATCATTACAACCCAAAGTCTCCCAGGTTTTCATCATTCCACCGCAATCAGATTCATATTTTTAATGCGATTATTATTCCAACAGTTTTTAAAGCTAAGGATATCCCATTTCCTTGTAAGGAAATGATTCCTTTCATCGTGTCATCATCAGACTCATATTTTCCTTTACCTTTTATCTTCCTTTGACTCGATCTCTCAGCCTTTTTATCCTTTTAAGTCAATGACTGCTGGAAAAACAGAATACTAGGAAGGAACAACTCACTTTCAAACTCTAATCAACATAACGAGACTGAAAAGCCACACACATGCTTTCAAACGGATACATAAAACCGTTCCCATTCGCACATTACCACATACATTGTAGGCAATATATTCAAGCGGAAAGCCAAATGAATAAAAAGGATTGAGCGAAAAAAAATTGTGCAAAGAAAATCTTAAAAGAAAAAAAACAGAGCACCCTGTGCGTATTTATTATCTTCATATTGTAGATCTTTTTTTTGCTGCCTTTTACCTCATTTTCAGGTCGTCCCATCTTCCTTCTGAGAAAAAAAAATACTCTCGCAGAGAAAAAGTTGGAAAATGAAATATATGTAACAGCGTGATGATGATTGTGATAATAATCATCACCATCACCATCTCCTCTTTCTTTACCATTGTGCAAAGAAAATCTTAAAAGAAAAAAAACAGAGCACCCTGTGCGTATTTATTATCTTCATATTGTAGATCTTTTTTTGCTGCCTTTTACCTCATTTTCAGGTCGTCCCATCTTCCTTCTGAGAAAAAAAAACTCTCGCAGAGAAAAAGTTGGAAAATGAAATATATGTAACAGCGTGATGATGATTGTGATAATAATCATCACCATCACCATATCCTCTTTCTTTACCTGCTTCAAGGCGTCACTTTTTGTTTCAAAGGAGGAACGAATGAATTATAAAGTGTGTGTGTATAAAAGATATATGTACCTTATATTACTTCCATATCTTTCACGATCCTCCTCTAGAATTCACGACTGATTCATTTCACGACGAAAAAGGGATTCCTTTGTATTTCTCACTGAGTGAGAAGAAGAGTATTACATCCCGTATTTGGTTTCCTTTTTCATGTTTCCTACGATGGCTCCTCTTCTTTTGTGGTGGTGGTGTGAAATAATGATGATTTTTCTGATGATGCTCCTGGAACAAGAAGGAAAAAAGATGCTTCCTTCCATTTCACTTGCAGTGAATATGTGGAAAAATAGGAGTGGGAATATATACCTAAGTATAATATATAGTATTCTTTTCTTGTTGTTGGCGTCACAAGGCATTCCTGAGACGACAGAATTATCACCTTTTTATATTTTTTCCCTGTCATGTTACAAAAAGAGAGATATGAATGTATGTGTACCTTTATTACTTACACTCACACATGATGATGATGATCACGAGGATGATGATGACTATTATTGTTAGCACGCCTCGGTAGTTAGTATTTTTCTTTGTGAAGATTCCAACACTCATTTTGGAAAAAGGGAAAAGATCCACTCTTTATGATTGCACATAAGAATCAGCATCTTGTGGAGAAACTGTATAGGAATTAAGTAGAAAGAGTGTGATGTGGTGATGAGATGTGTGTTTAATTACCGGTAAATGGATTGCTCCCTAGCTATCCTAATCCTAATTACTTTGAGACTTCTCTTAACAATAAAGAATGAAAATGTGTTTTTGTATCGTCTCCTATCTTTTATCTTGTAAGGATGCTTTATCCATACAAGGGAAATTGTTGAGAAGGCTGAAGAACGGAATGTGTTCATGCTCCATTACAAAAAGTAAATATGGAAAAAAGTAAGGAGTAAAAGTACTCTGGATAATTGTAGCACTTGTATACTTGCTCGCTTATGTAAATTAGTTGAGTACGCTTTCCATAAAAAATGCTCCTCCTCAAATGCTCGCATTTTTTATTCTTCTCTCTTTTTCCTCCTCTGCTGATGAATTTATTTACGCAAACTCGACACATAAAATGTCACGGTTCGCTGAGAGGGGTTTGGAACAGGAAAAAATGTCATATCGAATTATCTTCTTGTCTGCAGGCGTTATGTATTTGTCTTATTAGGCGACTATCGCGAACACTCAGCAGTCGGCAGTTTTATTAAGGAAAAAGTTTTTCTTATAAATGATATTATTAGGGAAAAGGATTCCCACGGTAGGGTTCACGGTGGAGAGTAAATGTTAATTTTCATTTTTCATTTTCAGACACATTTTAGATTAAATAGATAATGAGACTAGACCATTTGACTAAATGTAAGCATTTGTTAGGGGGTGGTGCGATGTGATTACGTGATGCTCACATTTATTCTGTAGTATGTATTCGTTTAAGCTTATAAGCATAATTTTACAATTTCATTTCACTCTCCGGCATAATAGATAATTATGTATTATTGAGTTCAAACGAAACTTGACTTGGGCATAAATTGTGTGTAGGTTTCATTGTGGTAGGCAAAACCAAACATCCAGTGGAAATCAATACTTGCATAAAATATAATTGTAGTGCGGTGATGTAGTAATTCTGTTTATATGCACAGGTATACATACAAGGCCTGGGTGCATATAATATATCATTAAAAACCTGTATTTGAACTTGTAAGAAAAATGCTCGATGAAGCAATACCAATATTATGTGTTCGCACACTTTTTCTCGGAATCTGTGCTTCCTCTCATATGAAGGATTTTATGATTGTTTAGAACAATGCATGTGGCATAGTGCCAGGGTAGGGAAGGAGGAATCATGGAAAAATTAAATTCACTCAAATCACCCTCTTTACATTGTCGGAGGTTGCACTTTCCAAATTATAGTTTTAAATATTGAGCTACTATATTGTCCAGTCAATGTGAAAAATTGAATAATCAAGGAAGAAATGAATTATCATTTTTGGGTGGGATGCTTCTGTGTGATTCTGATATCCTTCGAAATCCACCTTCCTGAAGCTCTACAAATCGACGATGACCAAGGTTAAAGAGTAAGAATTTGTTATGCAAATGTTTGTATATTAATTGTGACTTTATTTATTGTACTGTGCTTAGGCACGAATAGTAAATCCGAAGAATGTGCGTCGGTCATTGCCGCCACTGGAAAATATGAAAAAATCCATCCATCTTCGAAATATCTAAGTTTTCGATCAGCTATTGAAAATGACAAAACATTTACTTGTGAAGATGCAGTAAGAATTTGTGACCGCCCTGAATTTAATTTGGAAATAGCAGAGGTTAATAACGTGGAGGACATAATTTCCTTGCAGAAGCATATCTATGGTAGGAGAATTCACTGATTTTTATAAAATCAACTATTCAGCTTTGGATTACTAATCCTTTTTTACAATGTGTCAAAATTTATCCCCTCAGCCAACATGTGGATCGGTTTAAATCATGTTGACCACACTGGAATATTTAAGCAAGCAAATGGAAGAAACGTTGACTTTCAATCTTTCGTCGGATGGGAACCAAATAATTCGGGAGTAAATTAAATACTAGATTGAAGTTAATTTAGACTCACCACAAATCACGATATACATTTTTAAACGGTTTTATTTTTTCTGTAGGATTCTGAAAAATGTGTTATACTCAAGCGTACCGACGATTTTCTAGGGATGGAAGATGCCAACTGTGACGAAAGTATAGCTGGAGCTCTCTGCCAGTTCAAAATGAATTCACATTGCTATCTCCAGTCTGCTGAAGGTAACTTCTAACTCGCACTTGATGTCGCTATTGCAATTCCAAACAAACGTTGTGCGTGAGGGTGATGTTAAATTAGTGAATTTACGCTTCTCCAGAAACTTCTGTGAAGGCTCCGGATGACATTGAAAGTTTGGGAACCGGAGGTCATTTTTTCATTGGCTTAAGACAGGTGCGTACCAGCCATAATGTATTTTTGTATAGCTACTGTAAAACTTGATTAATAATCAGAAAGTTTCCATTTATTCTCCATTTAACACTCCCGTAGAAAACGTGGATTGATGCCAGAGATTTTTGCAGTGAGAAAGGAAAGCGTTTACTTGTTTTGGATAATCCGGCCAATCAGGAACTTTCTGAAAACATTAAGAAACGTTTAGCAGAGCAAAGTATGTATGACATAATTTTCAATCATAATTTCCGAAATTGTACGTTTTTCAAAAACATATCACTCATTCCATCAGGCTGGAACCCATGGACCCAATTCTGGACTGCAGGTTTGTTTAGTGCGAGTTATGAATACCTTTACTGGCAAGTGGACGACGGGTCGTCTGAATTTATAGCCGAACCCACCCTACCATTCACCTGGGCTAATGCATCTGGAGGTCTAAAGGAACCAGTGGATCAGTCTGGATCTCGTAAGGAGAATTGTTTAGATATATCCTTTGAAAATATAGACTTAGCCTCAGCTGGTAACTACGCTCCAATGTGGAGGGCAAGTAATTGTTTACTCCCAAAATATTTCATCTGTCACTCTGAGCTAGCTCAACTTAGTGGTCTAAAAGAACCAGGTATTTTGTTACATAAGCAAAGAAAAGAAATAGGTATTCATCATTAGATCGTAAAGTACGACATCTTAATTCATTTAAATTTTACATGGGAAGACGAAGGGGATGAGGAAACCTCTTCCGAAGCTGGGGAACCAATGGCATGCAATGTAACGAAACTGGATCCTGTAAACTTCGAAATCGATTTGAAAAAGAAAGTTGACGAGGAGGACATTGTGAAGTTGCTAATTTTTAACATTGAAAACGACGTGAAAAGCGGTCTTGTCATGTTACAGTTGAAGGACACTGTTAAATGGAAAGGGGATGTAGTTAACCTCCTGATAGAAATTGGAAAGAAATCTATCGACTCTGATTACGTTGACCATGGCTTGCTCAACGTGGTAAAAATATTCGTATTGATGTACCTAAACGCAGCTTCAAATGAAAATGACACAGTCAATGAAAATATATGGAAAACTTCATTTATTCCACATTTGACTGAGTGTTTGGATAAAACAAGCAAATTAGATTTATCCGGTAGTGGATTGGAGGTGAGTTTTAATTTGGAGTGAGCAGTGAAAGCAAAAATAACAGAAAAATAAAACAATAATTTAACAATATCATTCCAGGTTTTTTACGTCAAATATGGAGAGGATGAAGAATCTATTTTTGTTCCCGAAGAGCAAGCCGATCTTCTTAAAAACTTAGACTCTGCCGTTGAATTTCTCTGGTTTCTTTTTAGCTTTAGCCTTGCCAGATGCTATGCATACCCATCAAATAGAATTACTTTTGCGTCAGACTTTCATGTAAATTTTATCGCCGATTTCTTAGATCCCTTGAGGGAGAAATGGTAAGTTCGAGATTAAATTTTGTTGTGGTCCCTCAAATAAATATTTCTTTCTGTATTTAAATTTAAATTTGGTAACATTTTGTAAAATAATAAACAGGACTGTTAATGAGGATTCGGATCCAGAGAACAGTGACCCCACAGGCCTGGACTATAAACTTGCTCTTGGAGATGTGGACTACTTTCAAAGTTATCGAAATCTACGATTTGCAGTTACTGCTGCATACATCGCGAACAACATATCTGATATTCAATTAGTTCGACCAATAGACTTTTCCTTCATTGAAGATGACGGCCCAGTCTTGGACAACTCTAGAACTGGCCAGGTCCTATTTGCTGAATCTATAGGCGCCTTAAGACCGGAGGATGATGCCGATGATGGAGATGACTATTAATGTTAGCTTAATAGTTAAATTACATTTTAATTAAATGACGACATGTATGCTTGTTAGTTAAAATGGATGTAGGTGTAATTGTAAAAGTAATGGAATATAAAATAATAAATATTTAGCAGCTACTGTTCTCATTCTGATGAAGTCATTAGCACGTAGCAATTGTCTTTCTAGTAATTTGGCAACTATCCAGATAAATAATAAAATATTGAAATACGAAGAATCTATTAGCACAGTCATCTTTACCGTCAATGCTCTATAAGGCAAAGTTATTATTCAGCTAATAAAAATGGGCTTTGAGCTGAGCTAAAAAAAATCTTTGTTTTTTTCTCTCTAAATATTTATCAAACTAATAAAATGGTTAAAATGGAAGCATTTACACATTTATTAGTGTTACTGGTTTTGGTTCAGTTTCTGACTTTAGTACATTGCAACGAGGATAAAGGTACGAAGGAATTATTTTTATTTAGGTGTCAAAACAAACTACAAACGTATGTTGACCAACGAGAAGTCAGACAATGATGGTTCAAACATTTGATTTCAGATGAGACAGAAACTTACGAAGACTGCGATGCACCTTATTTTGGAAACTCAGAACCCCAAACTGTACCTGATAACCTTTTACAGATGGGACCGAATTCAAAATACTTTTTATTCAGCGGAACCCAAGATGTTCCCTTGAAAGAGGCTAATGCAATGTGTGCAGGAATAGGATTAGCGCCAGTTGCAATCAGAAATTCTTTTGAGTTTACATCCATCGAGTCATACTTAAACAGTAAGGATGTCCAGCCATTCATGTTTACAAATGTTGAATAAAACTGAGAAAGCCAGTTCGACTGTTTTTTCCTTGTTTAGAGTTTGCACCTGAAAATACAATAATAAATCTTGGAGCCACCGATGACAAACGTGAAGGAGAGTTTGTGGAATCGGATGGAAGCCCAATTACATTTCATAACTTTGCAGAAAGCCAACCGGACAATAGGGCATGCTTATTATTTGAATTCTGATAAGCCTTACTTACTCCTATGCCGGCGTTTTGAAGTTTTTCGAGCAAAATTTTGTTCATAATACATTTAGATGAATATGGAAAACTGTCTTGTGCTGTCACGTCATCCTGTAATGTCTCGATGGGTTTACATTGATGTGGATTGCGATGTTGGAGTGACTCCCATGTGCATGTTCCCAATTGGCAGTAAATGCTTCCGCAGCAGTCCTTTGTGTAAGCATTATACGTTTCCGCAAACACAAGAACAAGCGAGAATCTTCTGACAATGTGAAATATTTTGACATAATTGATTTTAAATAGCTGGAGCCAAAATAACTTCTGGGTTTCAATACGTCGGAAGCTCACCTCGAAGAGACTATTATGTTGGAATGAAGCAGGTATATGTTGCTTGCATCATTATTTAATACATCCAGTTACTAATCTCCGTATTGCATGTAATTATTTCTATTGTTCTCAATAACCAAAGTCAACATTATGATATGACAATAATGAACATATATTAACATATATCCTCATTATTTTTGGCTGCAAATTAAGGTAAAAAAAGATATTGGAATTATAATTTTTAGCTCCCGAGGATAGTTGCTTCAGGCGAATGTGAAAAATCAGGGTATACCCTCGTCGACTTTAACACTGGCTTAAACAACAATCAAATGTTGTATGATTTGGTCAGAAAGTGGATTAACAAAAACTGTAATATCATCATTTAACAACAAAAAATCAGCAATTAATTACATACGAATCTAGGATCCATAAGCATTAAGCAAAGTAATTGTCCTGTGCTTGTAGATGTGTACACAAGAATTTCTTTCTGGACTGGAGGCGAACTCGGACCACCTGTGCCGGGTAGCTCTGTTTCAACATATCAATTTCAAAGCTCTGGAAAATTTCTCCACAATTTAACGGACTGGCCTTCTCTATCATGGGATTTAGGTAAGAGAGTTTGAATAATTTGGATTCACGAGTGGGACTAGGGTTCGTTGTAATTATAAGTTATTGTCACCCATTTTATAGTCATACCCAATCCAAATTCAATTTACCCCCTTACCTATCAATTTACGTTAACAGGAACGCCATCCAGGGCCACAATAGCACACACAGATATTGTAATTAAAATAAGAATCTCAAGTAACTCATGGAAAATATTGGTTTTCAGATGAACCTTCAGATTCTTCAGGGCTGTCCTTGGAGAACTGCATATCCTCTCGATTGTATAAACCTTACTCAGCATCGGAGGACAACATTTTTCATTTGTCCACAACTAATTGTCGCCTTCCACATTACCCCTTATGTTATAAGGATAAGCCGACACAATATAGAAATACAAGTAAAGGACAAGGTGGATTGAAAGGGCGAAGCAGTTTGGGAAGTAATGCTCATTATTTTAGATAATCCAATAGTCGCTTTATCAGCGTAAAGGTAGTTGTACTAATTCCTTTTTTATCGCATTATATTTTCAGAAACGACTGAATATTGTAAGCTGGATGAAATTAAATTAGACCTAACACTACCTTGTCTATCATATTCGGAGTTAGTCCTATTAGCTACAGTTAGCAGACATAACGAACTCTCTTCCGACAACTTCCGTTTCCCTTGGGCTGTTGAAAGACCATGGTTGTCACAATTTATTGACTCCATTTTTGTAATTGGCAAGAAGGTAATGCAGCCTGAGCTGGTTCCAAATGCGTGGCCGAACATAATGTACAACATGATTATTTTATATTACAATGCCATTGAAAATATACCGGATCCAAGTGAAGAAGCACTTAAATACATTGAGACCGAGACTGATTTCCTCAAGAAATGCTCAGAGACTGCTACCCAACTACAATTTGAAACAATTGGTGGTCTGGTAATCGCCTTTTTGCTTACATTCAACGTTCATTTCAATTCAAGCATTTTCCTACCGACGACGTATTTTAAAAATTGTTTAATTTAAAATTTACACTATGGGTATTTATTTACAGCCTGTCAAACTATCAGAAGGAATAGCGGTTAATCCACCGATTGAATTAATCGATGTTGAAGATTTCGACATAGATTTGGTCTTGGAATCGTATTGGTTTTATTTTCAAACTGCAGTTGGATCATGCCATCCTCAAGCGGCTCCATCTAGAACTAAATGGCTTGCTGATATTCACCATGTCTTCGTCAAGTACTTTTTGGGAGATATGTTTGAGAATCGATGGTATACAGCTTTTTAATTTATTAATGGCCTTAATTGTACGAAATTATACTTGGTAAAATCTGCAATTTTAAGGGCCAGCGATCTAGAAGATCCTGTACAGTACGGAGTCTTTGTTGGAGATTTGGATATCGATACTGTGATGTATACTCTACGGGTCAGTGCTAAAGGAGCCTTTGACAGGAGTAATATTAGTGAGCTTTATTTTCCCCGACCTATGTTTCTCCCGAATAATTACAACTACCCTAGGATTCTCAATGAAGTTGCTCCTATATAAATAGATCTTTAAAAGCTATAGGGATTAAACGTGATTGAGTATTGTATTATTTAACGAATGTGACATATATCAATGAATTATGAACCAAGTCGAAGACGTGATATGGGTACTAATATCTAGAAAAAAATATATCAGCTTTTGACTAAGGGCATAAGCGTACATACATTTGCAAATTGTAGCAGTAACTGGAAACAATATTTCATTGTGCACTAAAACAACCAAACTCTGGACTAAACGCCTTCATAAAACTAGTTTTATGGGGCAAATTTTTGCTTCTTTGAACTAAATAAACTAATTCAACACATGGATATGTATCAAATATAAATTCAAAGAAAACATGATATGATATATTTTATTCGCATGTATTGTCTATCTTCAATAAAAATAAGCATATCAGCTTCATGTTCCCTAACTATGTATTTTTTTCTTCACAATAACGATATTCAAATGCGTTTTCTTATAGATTAGACTATCGCGAATCTAATACTTGACATTTTAGTCTCGAATGGACAAGTCTCTAATTAACCTAAAGGCTAATTTTGAGTACTTGTATACGAAAAAGACCTGCAATAAAGTTGATAAAAAAGATGGAAGAATTGGGAGAAGGTTCATCAATCGTCAATATAAATCAGAGAACTATTCCTGTGACGGAAAGTTGACACGTTCGTAGTTATCATTTTTGTATCGTTGCTGGCCATTTTCTACTTAACATTTCAAGATACGGGGTTTCCAGATATTTGTTTAAAATTTAGTCTCAAACATCTTAAAACTATGCTTCAAATTCGTATGTGCTTGAAAGAAACAGATGAGGATGCTTTGAGAATTTCGTATTAAACGGTGTTAGGTAGATGATTTCATCAGTTTGTCATCGTTGGACGGGATTGTGTGTGCCAATACCCTAATTTATATGAATACATATATTGAGGGTATACGACGATAAAAGTGTACTGGCATTGGTATGAAGTACAAGATACTGATGAATAATTAACACATACCTGTCTAGAAAAGGTTGCAGTAAATGTCTTAATTCTGAATCGATTTGGCAGATCAGTAATATACTTATAGCTTAAAAATTTAAGATCCCATGGACAAAATCTCGTTCAAATCCGTAGTAGTTTAGGTAGTTTCAAAGATATTCAAGAAAAACACTGAATGCAAATTCTGAACACACATAGAAGCTTTCTAATTAAAAAAACTTCCTGCTTAGTATTTCTAATCAGGAGGATTGATTCAGCTCTCCTGAAATAGGCTTTTGAAACTTGGTAGATTGCTACTATACCAAATTTCATCCTTATCCAACTATTTCCTTGGAATCGTGAATACGGTCAGACAGACAGATACGCTCGATGCATAAAAGTTGCCTCAATAATCACTATATATATATGTGTCACCAGTCGTCACCAAACAATCAAGCCGACCGGATAAGATAAAGCGATATGCTTGCTAAATGACTAACTGAGCACACAAGTCTTAAGTTGAATTGAAAGTCCGGAATATCACACAGTTGCATTGCACTTATGTAACTTCAATGTATCTTGTATATTTAACAACAGTATGATTATTTCGTGAAGGCAGTGAAGTGAAATACAGCTAAAATATATTTGTTGGGTGCACGTAAATAAAATTTGTATTAGTTTACTTTACAGTTGTAAATATTTGTAATTTCTTATGAAATTTAATCTGTATTCAAATACTCTCCATGATGAGCACACTTTTTATAATTACTTCAATCTTACAGTTAGTGTTAGTGCAGCATATTTTTGCAAATGATGCGTATCACACAAGTGCAAGTAAAATCGAGCGCACTGTACAATCCACCTGTACTACTGTAATCGGTAGAACGAATCAAATTTATGAGAATTCAGTCAGCAAAGATAAACCTATATCTTATGTCTTTTATGTGGATAAAAAATATTTTCAATGGAGCCATGTAAGTGCGAAGGTATGACTGTTGTAACTAACTTAAAGAACCTTTTATGCACTGTTTACTTCATCGCACGTACTTAAATGGTATATTAACAATTTATTTGCGAAATTCCTAAAAAAAAGTGGCTAAACAATAAATATTAAAATTGAAAAATGATTAAGTATTTTTTCAGTAGAAATTCAATTTATAGGACGGCAGAAAAAGATTTTATATGGGCATATAATTTTTAAGGGACGGGGGGAGGAATCCCACTATATAGATAAAGGAGACGCCCAACTCTATTTAAAACATGCACAAACCACTGTTCTAACGGTGAAGCTACGAAAAACCAAAAGTACACTTAGTTTTGCCGAATTCGTAAAAATTGGCTTAATGAATGCAAATTTAGATTAGGACTTATTCACATTGCCAAAATCATTAGTGTATGTTAATCACGAAGAAATCTAGACTTTGGGAACAGGCAACGTCTGTTGCCCGCTACCCTGCGTCTATGACAGTCTATTGATATTAACTAGATGATGTAGATACTATAGCTTGTTTTCCTTTATAGCACATATTAAATCTGCTTGTAAGTTCGTCGAATATTGAATTCGGCCGGCATAATGTGACCCAATTTTTCTAATACTACCAAAGTCCAAAGTTATCTGGACAATTAAATCTTACCACTGTGTAGTAGTACCATAACGAAAATTTAGTGAAAGAATCCAAGGTCGGATATACACAATGCAGATGTGTTTCGGGGCGTTTCTCAGGTTGTCCAGTTGCTCGACATAAAATGTTGCTGGAGCTTGCGAATAAATAAATACCATGTTGTGTTAATATGTCATTTCATTTAGTGTTTGATACTATGATCCCGTCCCGAGCTACATTTAGTCGTTTGAGACGGTTTATCCTGTTATAAGCGACTCTTGGTCGTGGAGGCTTTCTAAATTTACGTGCGAGTAAGTAAGAAACCACTTTTTTTTTACTAAATTAGACAACCAATTTAAGAGTGGAAAGTGGAACTGATCAAGCGACGTCCCTTCAATTCCCTATAATGTTTGCCGTGCGTCAGCAGCAATACATTTCTACTTTCGAAGTGCCATCCCACTTTTCTGATGCTGACGAAGAAGTAACAACCACGTCCATTGAGTATGGAAACGATTTCTTCGAATAATAGAAACGGTGCGAGTTTGGCTAACGAAACATTTAATTAATTCACATATTTAACATGTTAAATTCTCCAGGGACGTCTACTACTATGGTTCACGAACCTTGTGTATAGCTGATTATGACGAGCCACAAGGAAGAAATATAACAGTACGAGTTACCACCCATAGCACCACTACACGCAGTTTTTACTTAATTTTGAAGCTAACGGAGGATTTTCAGTTGCCGTTAGTAAGAAAAGAAATTTTGGGTTTATTATGTGGTGGGCGCCTACTTTCAATGATTCAATCCCATGAAAAATTTATTCGCGTACAGTTTTTACGATACATAAACCTTCCTTGTGAACATTTATTTTATTAATATCAAGGAGCGTACTATAGCTCCTATGAAATTAGTGTTTTCGTGTGAAATTCGTCGAACTGTAGGGCCCGTTCCGTTCAAATTTTTCGTATTCTGTTTTTGCCAATTAATATGTATAGATAGGGTCAAAATCTCTACACTTTTTCTTGTTACTTTTAGCCAAATCCGTTGAACCGTTATAAAAGTAACAATTAACCGTTTAGAATTTTTAAATGACAATATATGCCGTGTAATTTGTCATTTGAAAGCCAATTAAAAGCTACGTCAATTGGCACACCCAGGTTATTTTTACAGAAAAAGTTGTCATATGGTCTGTAACTGTCAAAAAGTATATTTTTAAAAAATGTATCAATTAGCAATTACAGGCAGCGAAGCTTCTCCCATACATCTAATGTTATAATATGCAGAACTATTATTCAGAAATTTTATATAATTTGATGCATGCAACGGACGGTTGAGAATCGTTAAAATCTCTAATTGATATTTAAAGCCCCATGCATACATTTTAATATAACCCACATATGATTCAAATGGTTGTGTAATTAAATTGGCATAAACTTATATCGACATCCGGTGTATATAGATTAGGGGAGACTGTGTCGATTGATGTTTCACCTACCGCACCCAAATTCTTCGGATTCTCGTTTGGCAGACCGGATGTCTCAACAGTTAGCATCCGTGCGATCTCGAATACCATTGATTGTGTAACATTATCTGTTCAAACATTTCAGGTAAATATTTGCTAAAAAGAAGAAAAAAATTCTGGTCTGGTGCACCACCATGGTGGTTTGTGTAATCAAATTAAAATAGGCGTCACAACTTTGGTCTCTCTCTGCCAATATAGTGTCCAATTTACGATTCAGAGCATAACGTACGTTTTAAAGGACTTTGGCAGACTATGTCAACGACCGCTGCGATGTCTGTCGAGGTACTTCTGTACAGTAAAAAAACCTTTAGCAGCATACTTAATCTACAACAATGCTTATTGTGTAGCAATGATTAATTATTTTTTTTAGAAAACCGGTCGATATTCACAAGGCTTCGTTATAGTATTGGTGGCCCACCGTGACAATGAAGTGTGTGGGCGTAAAGTATATTCTTCAACCAACTCCAGTAGAACGTATGGATTTTCCCAAATGAATTTCAGTCAAGGACTCCACATAAAGGATTCACGTGCGAAAACCATCAAACTGCTTATCAAAAATGAGAGTAAAGCACCTCACTGGATCATACTACTTTCACTATTTCTTCCAATTTTTGGAACCTTTTTAATTGGATTCGCTGTCCTTGCGTTATTCCAAAATCGTCATAAATGGATAGCGTAATATTTACAACGTTTTTTTAATGGAAAATATTAGCCTTTAGCTCTCTTTCCTTTTAACGCCATGCTAAAGTAGGTGTGCATTGATAATTCTGTGTAGAACAAGTATGTGCGAGTACGAAGAGACTATGAAGCTTACTAGGACTTTGCAAACACCTGAACCTAACGGAACAACGGACGAAAATGGGCAAGACAATCATCCTGAAAATATAGCTTTAAACATGCTAAATAGTGATATTTCAAGGAAGTCATCCATTGGTGGTAATAATAAAAAAGGTGTATGGACAGCAGACTTGAACATAGCTGATTTTAACTGTAGAGGGTTTAAGGAAGTTAAAAGGTTTTCAAAGCGGTTCTATTGGACAATTGGAATCGTTGCAATATTCTACTCTATCCCGGTTTACCAATTAGTAATACACTACTTAAGGGTAAGATATCAATTTAACCTAATTTTCCATTTAAAAATTAATTGCCTCATAAGTCTTAGGATTAGGATTCAAAAGTCTACAATAATACTTCTTGATTTAGGTATTGTATTGTATTTATTTATTGCGGTTCCCGTTGGGTTCTTCTTGATTTAGGTGTTATACAGAACAGGAGAATTTGACATTTGTTACTACAATTATCTTTGTGCCCACCGTCTTGGAGTACTCATTGATTTCAACCACTTTTGGTCGAACGCGTCATACGTAATATTTGGCATTCTCTTCATTGGGATTGTTCGTCGAAGGGACTGCAATCTTGTTTTGAACTCAGAAAAGGAAAGCAATGAGAACCTCGAAGAATCGTGCTGCCCATGTTCATCCAAGGGCAAAGGATGCTTGGTCGTATTTTCGAGAATTTCTTTTCGTTGGAATCATGGGGTTCCAGCTCATTTTGGAGTGTTTTATGCGCTTGGAGTTGCTCTATTAATGGAAGGCTTTCTTTCGGCAGCCTATCACTTATGTCCAAATCAATCCACTTTTCAATTTGGTAAAAGTAAAACTGTGCTCTCGCACTGTTTCTTTCTTAGCGGAATCAGAATCTGGAGTAAAATTTTTTATCTGAGTTTTCTTTTCCTAATTTTAGATACGTGCTTTATGTACGTTATAGCTGTTTTACTGCTTCTAAAAATATACCAGTTTAGACATCCTGTTCATTTTGGAGCGTAAGAGTCAAGTTGCTATTTGAATTTGAAGTATAAAAGTTTTCATAACGTATCATAGATTCATTAATATTTAATTTTACTGCGATTTATAGAAATCAGACGTTTGCAATCCTGGCTGGCTTCGTTATTATCTCTGTGCTTGGTTTGATGTTTGAAAGAGGACAAGACAAGGCAAAGCTTATTTTCAAATGCATTTTTCTTCCATGCCAGTACATTATAATGGTACTTATCGCCGTTTACTACTACGCTGTGGGGTACGTCAGAAATGGTAAGTTTAGGTTGTGACTTCATTTCTATCCAATAATTTAAGCACAATAAAAACAACTGGCTGAATTTAACATAAAGCATTAGCAAAGATTCAAGGTGTTCTATTAGTAACAAATTGAATTTATCCAGCTTGTGGAGAACTCGTGACAGACTGGGATATCTACGGTCATCTTGCACAGCTGAAACAGCAGCCACTCCACAGAGATAGGCTTTTTCTACCCTTGACATCCTTTCTTATCTGCATAGCTGTTTTAGTTTACTCGGAGCTGTCTAACATGGAATTTGCTTCTTATTTACTGTATATTTTAGTAGGAAACGTGCTAGGTACTACTTTTGTTTATGTTGGAATCATGAAGGTAAATTTGTGCTATTATTGTCAGCAGAACATCATATTCAAGTCATGAAATACTGGAATTAGTAAATTCGTAAGGGTATACGTGTCAATGAAAGTTGCGTAAATTATGCTGTATTTTAGCCTCTTCATGGTGAATTTAAAAATCGTACGTGGGTGCAACCAACTTTGTACTTTTTGAGTGCTGGAGTGATAGGAGGATTTTCACTTCAGTATTTTGTCCGAGCTCCAGCTAAATGGGAATTATCCGCATCCGCTTCAAGAGCAGGGAACGAGGACTGTCTCAATAGTTGGTTTCCGTTCCATCCGTTTTATGACTCGCATGATGCCTGGCATTTTCTGTCTGCAGCTTCACTCTTCCTTACTTTCATGGTATGTATGACTTCCAAAAATTATGCTTCACACTTGCCATTACGACGTTGTAATTTATTCACCTTATGAAACTCGCCTGACAGTAGTATTTGCACGAGCCCCGCCCGTCAAATATATCCCACAGCCACGCTAACATATCTCAATCGATCGTGCTTGTATCGTATGCAAACTAGTTCAAGCACAATTGTCTGAGAAATCTTAATACTAATCACCTACATAATTACCTCTGAATGTTAATACAACGCTCCTACGCTTGCGCTTTAACTTCAACAATAAAGTTTCTAAAAATCGACATGTATAAACAATACTTTGTTTCATATTTTTAGGGACTTTTGATTGTCGATGATGACCTGATAACAACGCCCCAGACGAAAATCCCCATATTTTAATGTGGATGTAGGACTATACTGTAATTTCTCTCAACCACTCGGCTATAAGTTATTTTTTATCCTAAAGGCGACACAGGAATTTACGACAAAATCGGCTGTACCTAATAAAGTTTTCGAGCTTTTTCGTTAGCTAGATTGTTTACACACACGTATCTAAACTGAATGCTCATCCCTTGCATGAAAAAACTACCACAGATACAAAAAATTACAGAAACCAACCAAAAAACTCCCGTTTCAATTTAAAACAAACTGCTATTGTTGATAGACGGCTTTATATGGAAAAATATTGCGGCTACCCATGCATCGTGAAAGACTTATCAGAAAACTCGGAGACTTTGTTCAAAATTATATCACACAAGCGAAAGCGAATAGCAGATTATACGTACACGTACGTATACGAAGTAGTGTTCACAGTGTGATCCAAAATATCCCAATTAAAACTTAAAGTATTGTGCAAAAACATTTAGTCTATATAAAGCTTATTGTCAATCAGAAGGCTCGTCACCATCAATCGACAGATAATGATCATTCTTGTCATAGCTAGGTGAAACCAGACTATAGTACCTACTTTACCAAAATCAGTGCAGAAGACACTTTCAGAAAGCAAAGCTTGTGTTCAGGTGTCAGGGGGTTTTCCATTTCGAACATTCATTCTAAGGTAGGGGGTGTTCTAAATGACAGAACAATTACATTATCCTTATCTTAAAATGTTAAATATTTTTGACATCTTTGTAAAAATAAGACATCTTTCAATTCAATGCACGACCCCTTGTATAATGTTATAGAATGTTAAAACTACGAAGCAATTTGTATACTCTGTCCAGTATTTTGGCATAAAATCCCATAAATAGAATAAAATATACGCCAGTTACATAAAAGCTATAAACATTTAGCCACACTATCTCAAGTGGAGCAAGCTCAAAATTAATTTTTAAGTTAAGCATCTAGATAATCCAGTAGTGAAGTAGTAGTCATGTAAGAAAACGTGCAGTAATGTTTCCTCATACAAGCTAAAACCAGTGACGTTTAGTGACCCTCCCTCTGACATAAATTAGTTCGCTTGATAGCACTATGTCATATAAGTCTACTATTTCCATTTTCAATGTGCGTAACTGCAGCATATACAAGACTTCACATGAATAATGAGGTCGAACACATGCACGATTGTTAGATGTTAATAATAATAAGTTTTGATAGAACCACGGCTCAAGTCTAAACTCAATGTTCTCTGTACCCGTTTAAAACTTAACTCAAATAAGTAATGTTTGATTTTAATTTTTAAACATTACTATTCGCCGAGGCTTTGGTTTAAATGCAGTATAAAACGATATATAGGTTATTTATTCAGTAACCGATAGTACGAACGATATTGGATACACATCATTCCGATTCTATATTGGATCTGATACACCACATTTAGAACGTAGAATTGAGTCCCCCGATGTTCTGTAGACTAGCCGTCAACCGTAACTAGTGCTCTGTCGATGCCATATGTCGTAGAAGATTACTGACGAATTTTTCCATTTTCTTAAACTCTTGCATACTTTCGGACCGATATTGCACGCACTATAATACAAAATTTTCCAGATCAAAATCGAATAATAAATGTATTTTATAAAGCCGTTATGATTTCCATTCAATCATATCAATACTATGTACATTTTACATTAAGGTAAAAGTTTACAAGCATTTTAAATTATTACATTTGACATTACTAAACTAAAGTATGTATTAAGGGGAACCATACCGTGGCATCATCTGTCATTTTAACTTTGAAGAGACCCTTGTTGTGTTGGTATATTATACTGTATCGTGCCTGGTAAAGTTGAAAGAAAAATGACGAATGAAAACATTTACTAATACATACAATATACAAACAATAAATTACAACTGTCAACTGTATTTATACAATTTTTTTTATGAAATTATTTAATCTGACCTTATCTGGATCTTGCAAGTATAATCGCTCAGCTGCTTTTTCCCAATCATCATACGTTTTTAGATACATCGCGATTATTCAAATGAGGTTTTTAATCAATACTTTAATATTTGACCACTAGACGAATTAAAAATTGTTTGTTCAAATACACCTAAACAGAACACACCAGTCACCTGTCAATTTTTATCAATGAAAACAAAAACCAATCGTGTATCCGCCTCCACCAATGACCTGTTTCCAGCTCCAGCTGTTAATGCACTTGTTACTTATTAATTAACCTGCTCCGGTAAACAAACAAAATTGGCACAAGTTACATACTTTTTAGTTTACAATATGAGCACCTTCGACGCAGCTTTTCGTGCGTTGTTATGATTTGTAAATCCATATGTATGTACACAACAACACGAGACGACCATCACATCTATGTCTCTTTACAAAGTGCATATCTTACACTCCTCTTTAAATTTCCCCTTTACATCTTATTGCCCCAAGTGTCTCAACTTAAGATACTCCAAAAGCAACGCTACTATGTCAGTTAATAAAAGTCATAAAGGAACAAAGGGTTAAACTTTATCATCATATTATGCATCTCATTCATACTTTTACTTCTGCTAGAATTACCGATATGAAACGAAGACATGGTAGATTCTTGCCTTTCAATATATCAGGAACGTTTCATTTAAAGGAGATCGAATCGAGATCGAGATACATAAAGGACTTAATATTATATTTGGTAAAGGTATTTACAATTGACGAAAATAAGTCACACTCTGACTCAGACACATTTAAAACAAAGACAAGTTTCTAGGGCTGTCAAGTTGTAGGAGGGTGAAAACAAGGGGTCTTCCTCCTTCGTATCAATTAAAAATACTACCAATTTCACCGAAATTGTGCACACGTTTCGGAATCGGGTTGCATGTCATGTAGTTTTACATTGTCTCGGCCAACCATTATTGTGCAGTACAAAAAAATAGGTATACATAATATTATATGGTTTCGTTCTTTGCTCCCCCAATCCAATATGGCTTATTCAATTGTACACATCTTATACACAACAACGCATTGCATATTCCGTTCCATATTCACTCCAGCCGTCTGTTTCCAGTCACCTTCTTCGTACTGGATTGTGGATTCTCCATGCTATTGCTATATGTGTGCAGTCTGCTCGCCGTTTGCACAGGTTATGTACAATGTACAATATACCTACGCACTGTGTAAATCCTTCCCGATGTGCTGGATATTTTGAAATTTGTAACTCTATACAGATGTACTGATGTACAATACAACTATAGAGTTGATACCTAGTCATCGTGAACATGTACCGACTCAAATAAGCTGAAGCTGTATATTTGAGTTACATAAGTATAAGTATGTATAGGTAAGTGTAGTAAACTCTTGATCTTCCCCAAAGCTTCGCACTCTTCTGCGTGGACTGCCTACATTCTATATAGATGCTATTTACCTATAAGCACGGAACGAATTGGAATTTGGAATAAATTTACATTGTGCGTGTGGGGCATATAACTAGACAAGTATAGAGATTCTCCTTTTTTTGGGTATTCATTTCCTGTACATAATAAGCTCCCCTATACAACCCTGAATGATCAAAAATACACACCTCATATCATATAGGTTCTATTTACCACGATAAATATATTCACATAAGTTCAAAAGTATCATACATTGACGTTGCATAAAAAAAGTAGCATGTCTTCATGAAATCTTTTCCAAACCTAATACACAAAAGTAAGGACCACCGACAAGTTCTATGGTTTTAGCAGATGCAGTATAGTATAAGTTGTAGTATTTCACAGCTTCTGAAACTGCTTTCTCAAGTTCTGCCATTACTGTGATAATCTCTTATTTTTCTCTCATGGCATAGACCCGAGTCCTCATCTCAGTCTGGAAATCACGTTATACAGAGTATCCCTGTAATTCTCTTATATCTGATGATGCATGTAGGTAAAATAATACATAATGAATTTGCTCCTCTCCTCTCACGTGGGAATATATATGAATGTATATATTTCCATACAAGTTCCATCATACATTATCTCACAAAGCTTATTTAGACAGCAAAACTTCTAATTCTCAGAGTTCTGAGTTCTGAAACTGGCTTATAAGGCGATATCCTTGTTTCATTTCTCACTGTCGTTACTAGTGCTGCTAGTGAGTTGAGCAATCTCACAAGATATCCATATACATTAAGCTCTGAGGGAACTTTGTTCGGCACTTGTGTGTAAGGAACACTACAAGCTTTAGCTGCAGTGCAACTTCGGCTTCAACACATTCACACAGAGTAGAGCAGAGAGCATAGGGTCTGGTGTGCCCAAGTCCAAGAAACAGGGAAAACGGGAAGATAGTGATAGCAATGGCATAAAAGAGGAAGTTTTTTTCTCCTCTCTCTCTCTCTCTCTCTCTCTCTCTCTCTCTCTGTGTATATTTATGTTCATGTACTTACGACGACTCACACTCGCACACAGTCATGGACGAAGCCAAGTCATTCTCCTCTTCGAAAAAGTAGGTAGGTACACTTACTCACAGCCGAGCTGAGCTGCTACAGCAGTCAGAGAAGAGTCAGTCAACACAAAAAGTGGGGAAGAGAAGCATTTTTGTATTGGATTTGTGGACATGAAGCAGAGTTCATCATAATCTATCATACCGTCAACAAAAAGTTTTCAGTCCACAAATTTACATTACATTACACACTTGATCATCATCATCTTCTTCTCGTCAGAAAATAAGTGTATCACCTCAGTATTCCCAAACTTTTATTTCGTTCTCGATTAAAAACTAAATAAAGTGATGCATATAACTGTCCTTTTTAGACATCTCTAACTAAACTGGTTTGGGATTTGGATTGTATATGACTATTACAATATTACAAACAAAGCAGAGAAGAAGAGCAAAAAGTCAAAATAATTTTTCTGCATAGTGCTTTATTTACCAGCTATACCGTTTCTGTATAAAAACTCGTGAATGCAACCACAAGAAAGCAAAGAAGCGTATCAACAACACTGGCACTTGGACCGAATCAATGAGTTGAGTCTCTTATGCTAGAAGTGGATAAAGTTTATAGTAATAATTTTTTAAAAGCATTTTAACCAGAGCATCATTTCACACAGAGAGATATATATCTCATTTGGTGCAGTCAAGTACTTCTGTCTAGAGTTTTTATGCATCGGATCAACATAACATGCAGGAAAAGACAACAGTAAGCTGAATGCAGTTGATGATGAATGATATGTGGAAAAGGGCTTTTGATTTGCATCAACTCGTGTAATATCGTTATTTAACGGAGTAATTAAGTAAATAAAAGCATTTAAGCCTTTTCCTGACTTTTATCAATATTCCCTGGAGTGTGTACGATTACAAAGCATAGCACACAATAAACAGCCTCCTACCAGTTAGTTGTTCTTTGTAGAGAGTGTTCTCTGCTCCAAATTATAAACACACGAAAAACTTCACTGATTTGTGAGGATGATGTGTTGTTTTTACACTGAACTACCACACCACATCCTTTCTGTAAAGTGTCTCATGGTTTTTTACGTATCTACGAAATCACCATTTTCATCTGATTATCTATGTGAATCAAGAAAATGACGAGTGGTTTGTCAAGTGTGCATTTTGGAAACGACGTTGATGATGCTTCTTGTCCTACGTGGTTGATTATAGATTCAGATATTATTCCTTCTTCTTGGGCTAATACTGTCATCAAGAAGTGGACACAGTTTGGTCTTTCTGAGGCTATCGAAACTAAAACTAAAACTGACATAGCTCAGCGGAACAAATCAAATCTGGAACTGTGGTTTTATCCCTGAGGTTATCTCGAGCCATATATCTATGTTCAGCTAGCTTTGACGTTTACCGTTGAGATCATGCTGTGCTACTTGAGAGTTTTCTACAAATTTAAACTTTGATTTGGAAATTGGAACTCTTTTTTTCTCGATCCCACTTGTCAACACAAAAAAGTATTAGAGAAAGCTTTAATATTTGTTTATATATTCTATGTAAAGTTTTGTAGTTTTGGTGGTGTTTACCGTGCGTGATAATGTTATTGTGCAAGGATAAACAACAGTCAGGTCAGGTCAGTTTTTAGCGAATGGTATATAGGTGTTTGTAAAACACAAATTAGAAAGACCACATTGACTGATGATAATATGGGTTTTGGATTTCAATAATGTTTGTATTTAGTATGTATTGTGTGTTATTGAAGTATGCACGAATGACCAAACCCTTTTGAAAAGATATATTGTCGAGAAATGTATGAAGTTTTGTGGTTTAGGAAGTGTGGTTATTTCTGTAATTTTGGGTCAGGGCTTGTGAAGCTTAAAAAAGAAAGGGTTTCGGGTGGCATTTTTTAACGTCAGCCAATCACCAATATCACAGTCGATAGCATTTGCATTATTGTCTCCCTTTATTGCTCAAAGTAATTTCGCATTCAGGATTGGATATTGGAGAAAAAACAGTACGCTACACTGGCGGTACTCGGATGTCGGACATTAGTCAGTTAGACATTAAGGCAATTAGTTAAAAAATAAAAATAATTCTAAATTGCGTCGCCAAAAAGAGCTGTAGCCAATAGCCGTCAGTAGTAGCGATTGAACAGTAGTGGTGTTCAGATCTGTTTTTTTAATTGAGGGTCAACGAAGACGGTGTAAGGTTGAAGGTAGGTCTTGCGTCAATATCTGTAGGTCAATAGGTTTAAGAACTCAACACTACTTGAAATCAAACCAACTGACCGGTGACCGGGATCTCATCAAAGTCTGTCATCGTTTGAGTGATACGTTTACTAGCTCAGAATTTTTCCATTTTTGCTGACTACACAGGAGGATAGAGTCAATACTTTGGATTTGGATACGGAGCGGCCTGTAAATTGTGAATCAAAATGAGGTACGTTATGCAATTACTTATATTTAATTTTACATAGGACAGGCTGTATCTACCATTGACTATTATCACTGACTAACAGCAAATTACGATGAACGATCTACTATCAACTATCAATATTATGATGATTTAAGGTAGAAATATGTGTATGAAAAGCATCATGCATAATGACAATGACATACAAGTAAATGCACTTGACTCTGACTGGCTGTGATCATTGTATTTTGTGTGTTGTTTATATTATAACTAAAATGTGCAGGGTGAATAATAATCACTAACAACTAAGCTTGCTGGAAGAACAAGGTACAGATGTAATTCATTCATTCGACGTAATGTGAAAAAGTTCTCAATTATTGATCATCGTAGTGTTTATAAACATCATGTTATTACTCCATTCCATCAAGTTTGGGAAATTATGCTCGAGAAGGAGAAGCAATTTTTCTAATAATACATTTACCTGACAGATTCTTATTTCAACATTACAAAGCTAATGCTGTTACTGGTAATTTCCTCCTATTTATTTCCATTAGATTCTCAAGAATGTTCCAGGAAAAAGTCCTTTCATCCTTAGTAAACTCTTGCTTTTCCATGATTCATGGTACTCTCGTCGCAGAAAAAATCCCAAGTCTCCTCATGTACATAAAAAGTCATGTTGTTGTTGGACTAGGGCATTGCCACGCTGTGGCATTGATCGGTTGGTCGGTCAATGTCCCACCCTTTTTCGGGGATTCGGATCTCTCGTACAAAACTTGTCGGAGGAAGCAAAGCAAAGCACTTTTGGAGAGCAGCAATATAGTAAGCTGAGAAAGGGAGAGAATGGGAGAGCGAGAAAAGCTGCCGAAAAAGTAGTTGTAAAACTCTTCGACATGCACAAGGCACAGGGTTCTCTTTCTCTCCCTGGCACATGGAAGCTGATTTTACGTCTTTCCATTTCTCCAGTCTCTCCTCTTTCCCGTTACCCGTATAATATAACAAAGTATACAATTTTTAGCTGAGGAAGATCCATACCGTTGTGAACTATGCTTTTAACAAAGTTTTACGATGTATTCTAATGGTACATTGTTCACAGCAGCATCTATATCTATATAGGAATAGGGAGTCATAATAATAACCATCTAATTCTGAATGTATGGTGGATATGTAGGGCCAGGGCCATTGCCTTGTGTGGCCATACCATACCATGGTGGATGATGTTGATGTTGCTGCTGTTTCTTTCTCCTTCCACAACTTCCACTCGTCTGCTGGTAATAGTATAAAAGTACCATTTTTTGCTCTTTATACACTACATTTTTTCTTCCGGGAGAGCCTCATTTCTGGAATAGAAATCCTGACAGGGTATGCACTATTAACATTACCAGTAGTAGGGTATTAGGGAAGACAAAGTTTTCCTTCCTGTTAGCTGAGCTGGCTAAGCCGTGGATAAAAGATGCGGAGCATGAAAAAGACAAGAAATTTTTGCTTTTTCAAAACAAAGTAAAAAATAGATTTTGCCCAAATTCAGCTGCTATTTTCTTCACTGATGAAAAAAGAATGGGCAGGTCGTGCGTGAGTCGCACTTTAATAGAGGAAAGATACGTTGATTACCTTGTGCCAACTGAGCATTTCACCAACACAACTCATATTGAATCTTCCAACGAAAAACTGGTTAAATCTGTACCGACCAACAAGGCGAGTAAAATCCGAAAAACTTGAATATCCGTGAAACTAAAACATTCGAATACCTCAGATAACACTTCCGTTCCTTCACACACACTCCACTACATGCACACTCGTGTACGCCGTTAGCATATAATTTTCGGTACATAGTGCATGTGTGCACTATCTTCTTGGAGGTTTAACTGGATCATTGCGGGAGACAGATGAAGCAAGAGAGAAACTAAATAACCATCCACTCGTTTTCGTTCGTATTTTCAAAGTTCAGAATGAAAGCCGAATCGTGTTTTACTGTATTAGTGCTATCGTCTCATGAAACCTAATTCATTCATCCCTTCATCATGTTCATGTTCCTTGAGAAAATGTCATCTCTCTTGCCGTCATGGGATTTATCTGAACCTCTTTTTTCTGGAATATGGAACCTTAAAATGATTGGGCTTCATCATTTTAGCTCGTGCTTGTCGTTTAAACTAAGATAGCTTTATCGCTGGATGGATGAACGGATATTATTATTATTCCAACATGATATTACACGTGTAAGAATACACCGTGTCACAGTCACGGGTGTAATATAAATTCATACGTGGTACATGGTTTGTTTCCTTCTCCGATTGTGTAATAATATATGTTACTGGAGTAAACATATATTTAACGATAATGTCAAGTTGAATGTTCTGCTTGAAATGTTAGCTCATCATTTTTGTAATCTCAAAAAGAACATAACATCTTATATACCTCTGTCTTTCTCTGTTTCAGTAGAAAAGCTAAGCGCAAGTGTACAGTGTAATGATTATATAGACTGTCATTGGTGGTGGAAGCTTTTTGAAAAAAGTCTTCGCCTTCGTTTATTAGCGTGCATGAAACGCCTATGCATTTTTCCATCTTTGAGTGTGATTTGAACCGTTGCCAGACGGTTTTTGTAATGGTATACACACTATGTCATTTTACCATGTGCTCGTGTTCTTGCTAGATGATTTTAAATGTCATTTGCACCTCGTGCTCTTTCTAACGATGTTTGTCATGTTAACTTGCTCCAACTTGCATAATAAGTGTGTATGTTCCGTGATGCATGATGCTTGTCTAAGTATCGGGTATATGTGTAATTTAACTTGTTCATAGGTATTGGTATGAGAGATGCAGGTGGAAAGTTGAAGTGCACAAAGTTCCAAATTTTGTTTTGTTTTGAAACCGGTGTGGTCCTACTTACTTTCTCTGTAGGTTAGTGTAATGGCGTAATAGGCGAGTCTCACACATCCCGTCTTTTTAAATTTCATTATGTTGTACGTGTTCTGTCTCTGTGTCATTTATAGAATGTAGGTCGCCAGTTCCAGATATCAGGTATGTCTCCTACAGAAAGTGTGGTCATTGCAATTTGTTTTTGAAAAATAATTATACAAAATAATTATACATAAACAATATAACATGATTCTCTTTCTGTACGATTGAGATGAATATTGGGCGGTATATAATATTTTATTCATGCATGGATTCGTTGTTGCAATATAAGTGTAATAACGATATATGTGTAGCAACTTGATAAATATTTTATTTTTCTGGATACACCAGAGCAGAGTCTGCAGAGAGAGAATATTCAATTCCAAATGTCTGTTTGCCATTTAGTCTAAAAAGAATGATGTGACTTGAAGGTCACATTTTGTCTGGATGCTCAAGTTCTCACCTGCGTCTGCAAGACTTTCTTCTTATTGGCAGAAATAATTTAGTTCAAAATCTCCTTTCTATGATACTGATACATGCATGCATGAAATGTAAACCCGAACCTGACTACTGAACACGCTTTTTGTATGCCAATCCAACCATATCATTTGCACCATAGCAGAATTGCGGCTTTGCGATACGATGGAAAAGGACAAGAATTTCATTTTACTCAAATGAATTAAGTTGCATGTTTAAGCTACTGTATATAATGATCACTATAAGAGCGCTTTTTGTTACTAGTAATAAATAGGTTTGGAGTACACAGTGACACTGAACCCATAGTACATTGTGAATGAAGGCAAGCAAAATAAAAATGGTTGGCTTGGTCCATCTTAGAAATTTGACTAATGCTATTCATTTTCTCATTTGAGCCTTCGTATTTACTAGTACACTACACGTACAGCATGCACGCACTATCGCATGATTTGCCATTTCTACAATTCTACACCCGCCATTCCCCCTAGTTATTAATAATTCTCGCATGCACACTCGGTTTATTCCTTTATTTGGCTGCTTTTCTTTTCTGAGCTTACAACTTATATAATATAGCTTGTCACTTTGCACTACACAATTCTCTAAAAAATTAAAATTGACCGCGGCCATGGTTCATGGTTGTTCGTACTTCCCTGTAACTCCACTGTTCTTTGTGTTTGGTCTTTGCTGAATTCTGAATTACTTCGGATCGATTTTTGGATTCTCCGTACTTGTTTCGGGTTTGGAGAAATTTTTGTTGACCAACTCACTGTTTTCCACGTTCGTTGATGTATTGTTGAAGTACATGATATGAGGTGCTGTCATAATCATAGAGAACATTTCACGGAAGGCTCGCCTTTGTTTTGTGAGTTGTGAGCATGAGCATAATTTACAAATCCTGGAAAGTAATTTGTAAATGTGTTGAGTACTACAAGGAGAAAGGTTCAAAACCAAGAATTTGGCATGACCTTTTTAGTTTTTCCAATCTAAAGTTTTCAGCATGTTTTCAGCATTGAGAATGTTTCTTAGATCATGAGATCAAGTAGGCACTCTCGCGTGCGTCACATTGGTTCACCTGAAAAACGAAAAACGGGAAAAGCTTTTCCTGGAAGAAGGAGCATGATACAGTGCAGCAGCAATTTCACGTATTGTATTTTTATATTGTATGAATACTGAATACTTGCAATAAAAAACTCCAGAACAACAGAACAGAGAAAACTCTACGTAGACGCTTGTTAATAATTTTAAACGAAGATTTCTTGCATATGCCTAAAAAGTTAAAATGGTCTGCAAGAGCTCACTTCTGCTCTTCCATCACCATTTGTGTCCATCTGTTGTTATTAAAACACAATTAAGCCATATTTTCCGATTGCTTTATATTGTGTACCGCTCAGTTTCTTTATATTTACCGAGTGCACTCTGTTCGTTCTACTCTGCTGGATAGATACATGTAGGGAGCACGTAAACAAGATATTGTAAAGTGATAAAGACTTGAAGCCTATGCACCTGGCTGGAAAAGATGGATTAGTCCTACTACTGCTGGTGTGGTGTTATTACGTAGCATTATATTTATATTGATAACATGTTATGTATTATGTGATGTAAGACTCCTAGACTACTCGAGTAAAATCAGGACCCTTTGTTGTTGGCTTACAATGGAGAGAATCTTCGAACACATCTGTCCAACTTCCAACACACTCCACACCTTGCACACGCACCAAGTCCATGCCTTAATTTTCTTCATAAGGCTCATTTAGTCAGTTCTGTTTTGTGAAGCCAAAAGATCCTTCTTTATTGATGAGGTATGCTTATGATTGAGTTGGTGAGTTTGGTTGGACTTGGATAAAACGCGAGGGAGGGATGGCGATACAATTTTTGGACATATTATGTAATAGTATTATATCGCACCATGAGGTTCATTTTATCTTTTTCTAGGTTTACTGCATTCAAAAAGGTGTCCCTCCTACTTGCACACAACCTTTTTCGTGAAAGGACCATTAAAGTCCAAAACATCTGCAACATGTTAAAGGAACTACTTGAATACTGGAAGAATAGAATGGCATTTACGATCCAACAAATAGCATACGGCATACGCCATTCTAGTATTTAAGTAAACGAAGAAAGAGTAGAAGTGCCAGGTTTCTCGATTTAGTGCTAAATAAAGCACCTATGGGATAACTTCCTGTGTGTATTTATACTCTGGTTTGTACCTTGGTCACAGAAATGTCTTCTAAAGTAGCGTATGAGGCACGTCCTGGAAGAACAGAAATGTGAGTAAGCAAGCATTCAGAGGGGATCATTTTTGGCACTTGGAAACACCACTTTTTGAGCATTAGCCTTATATGTATGACTTTATGAGACGTTCCCTTTAAATAATAGACAGAGGAAGGGAACAGTTGTATGACTCATCGTGTGACTGACAATAAATTGAAAAGGAAATGCAGACAGGTACTTCAGCAAAAATGGACTTTTTCAGGATATTGCCTTTGCCTATCCTGTTGTAGGTATCATCAAACGCGTTTAGATTACTACACGTCAACTTTTTATAGTGATTTGTGAATACTGAGCCATGTTACCTGTTACTTATATACAACGAGCTAAAAAAGTATGGATACGCACAACGGAGGTTCACCCTCAAAAATCTGCAATGGACTAGTAACAATGTTTTAACGTAGTAACGCTATACATACGTGCTTGGGCAAGAAAGGATTTGGATTTACTTTTTGTCGAGGGGATGGTCTGCTTTAATGTATCCTCTCACGACGACAAGCATAATACCTACTTGCTTTTGCGTCTATTTCTCACAGAAAATTGCGAATTGCTGTTCCCATGAATCATACAAAGCTAAAACTACAGTTTATGTTGTGTGGCCCCGGACAGCCTGTGATATGTGGATGATTTTTTTTGAATATAAGAATATCACTATCGAGTCCCCTTCTTTCCAGATGTGCTGTTCAGTAGGGTTACTTGCAACGAATGATTTGGTTTGATGTGAAAAAGCGTCCGCAAAAAAGGGGATAGAGGGTTTGGTTGTTTCGGTGTTGTTGAAATAGAATTGCATGTGTACAAAATGTGCACAGCCCATGACATGCCTATGACAGGTTCTACATTTTACTCCGAAAACTTTATATGGGAAGGGAACTTTATACCTCTAAAGATTTCTGTTCGTCATAAGCCCGTAGACTTCTATGGGAAACTCAATTTAGTGAATTTAACGGAGTGAACGAGTTCATATTCTATTTCAATCTAGCTGGTGTAATCTCTAAAAACGCATCCTTTATTTATTCAAGTCGGAAACATTTAAGTTTAAAAGGAACTGAACTGTTTGTTTTATTCATGTATAATTTTGGATATCACTATCGTAAAAAATTAAAGTCCCGCAAGAAAAGTAAACATCCTCGTATATTCTAAATATCATAAAATATATCAACTATTAGCGGGGATTCCGTTATCAAGCGGTTCAGTGTTTTGTCAATTTTAAATATCATTCACATATAAGCGTAGTAAATTTTTGTCGAAAATGTTTCATAGTTGCGTGCAACGAAGCAGAGCATTGATATGTTGGTTCGATTGAATTCTTGCACGTTTCCGTTGTTGGCCGAAGTATGTGTATGCACTCTCTGTACTTAAGATTTAAGATATGAACATGGTGAATGTTTACGTGCATCTCATTATTACATGATATGATTACCGCACTTAAGCAGTTGTAGATGACAGCGATAATATAATACCAAATGCAATACTTCGTGATGCATAATTTGTCGGTGAAAAATTTGTTATTTATGATGCATGAATGTATACATTTGATTTTACTAGTTATGTAGTTCAAAATTGGCAAATGATATGATGATGGTATGTATATAGTACGCACGACAGTATTAACACCAGTCACCAGTGAATTTATGCCTTGTCTAATTTATGACAAGGAAAACATGCAAGTCTGCACATTTTAATATAGGGTAGTAAAATCAAGCGTATTCAAAATAAAAACGTCAAAAGCGGGATGAATACGGAGTGACATTTGAAGCACATCATAAGAGGAAGGAGTAAAAGAGGAGAATTGAATGGAAGGAAAAGTTTTTGAATGCCTACTTGAAAGTTTTACTGAGTCAACTGACTGTGACATGATTCGAACGGAAACAAAAGGTTGGCTTGATCTTTGCTGACTGTTTAGAGCTGCCGAGTTTATGAGATGCATTATTGTGAAGGAATTAGGACAAGTATGATGATGCACAGGCTGTATCGTATCGTCTTTCAGCAAGAGTTTGTTCCTGGTCGTTGTACTTTCGCCTGTTTCATTCAAACTGTATATTACATAAATACATTGTAATATTCATGTACATAAATGGAAAATGATAAAAATAGTAGGAAAGAGGAAAGGCGCAGCTTTTGACATGGGATACACACGGGTTTATTCCCTATTACGTCAGAGATGAAACTTTATATATTATATACTCTATATTTGGAGCTCTTTTTTTACTACGTTGTCTGTTTTAAGAGACAAGGAGATTGAACTGTCGTATCGATCTTCATACTTAGGTATGTCATGTGATCGATAGCATGCTAGAAATGAAATGTATATTATAGGCGAAGAATAAATTAGTATTAACGTTGCATTTGAATATGAAAGTTAAATGGTTTTGCACTGCCTGCGATATTTGCTGCACTAAACATATGAAAAAAGTACTTCCTCAATTTTTAGCCGTCTGATATATTTGACTTTCCTGGAACGTGCAAAGCAGAAAAAACATCGTGGTTTTGAAAAACCATTATGAACTTTTATTGAAATATTTCATATGGCGAAAATTAGTTTTTGTTTCTAATTGAAAATTCCAAAAGTAGTTGTGCCGCATGAATTTTTGCTGTTGGCTGAAAAGTTGAGAGTTTGTTTCAGCTCTTCAAAGAAAAATTCTCTATTTCTCATCTCATATAACATAATAGTATGCATCCTCCTGACGTCCTGACATATCAAATTGTTAGGATTTCGTGAGGAAAAGAATGTGAGAGACAAAGGCATCCGTAGTTAATATGTAATTCTATCCACTGCGCTTTACGATGAAATAGCTCATAGCTCACTTTCTTTTCAGCCTAGTTAGTGTTGAATAGTAACATGAAAATTCTATTAAAAGTTTGATGGACTCTAGGAATTTTAGTAATTCCACTCACACCAACGCCACCAAAAGGCTACCAGATTGTCAACTGTTTTCGTTTCCTTTTTTTTACTACACCCCAAGTTCCTTTTCATAAAGTTTATACTCTTCTGTCAGCTTTTTCTCTCCATCTCCGTTAGCATGACGTTGGAGAAGTTAGGCTTCGAGGTAAGTTCTGCAGCTCGTTTGCAAAAGTGTTCTCATAAAGTTTGAAAGCGCGTGAGTGGTGATGATGTAGAAGACGCGGTGTGACTCATTTCTCGAGAGTTGCGTTAAGTCTTTGCTCCCAAGGGGTCCATTTAATGTACCTTCATTACTACTTATACTCTCTTTTTCTCTATCCACTTTTTCATTTGTCTTCCGTCATTTGGAACTTGGTGCTAGCACTAGCCTGCAACAAATAACTGCATACATAATTATGAATTTTCTTTGCATTTTACATCAAGTGCTTGTAAATTATCATATGGTTAATAAGCTAAATGTATTCTTATATTCTGTTTAGAAATGACAGTTTAGTTAATTATTTTTCTTTGAGTCATCTTGTGTAACTTTGTAAGTTCATGGTTCCTTTGCACACAATCGTCAACAAATACCCTACCTCTCCCTTTTGTATTTATTTTACACTAGAAAGTTTCTGTTTGTCCTCAAAAACATTTATAGAGGAGTAGGAAGTCAGCGAGCATTTATTATTTATTTTGCCTCATTCTTTTACGTTAATAACGAGAAAAGTTAATCAGATGGTACATCTGGAAGTGGAGCAGTAAATGTGCTAAGAAGACTGACAAACTGGCATGTAATTCGTTGGTACAAATGTGCAGTTCTACATCTCGTACATGTTTCATTAAGTTACACAACTTGACAGCAGCAGAACGCATATAGCGTGTTTGTTTTACTATCAATGACAGAAAATTTTCTGTATGTAATGTGTGCTGTTGCAGGGGTAGGTACGGGCAAACGATTTTCTTACATTGTGTCAATTTTTTGGCCTGTTTGAAAGGGGAAATAGAAGCCGGAATTTCAAATGCGGGTTGACGTTAGTCAAATGAATCCATTTCCATTACTCACTCCTTCTTCCTCCTTTCCCAACGTAAGCACATGAACCAACTGGGTGATGTTTTTGTATAGGGCGTAATAGGAGAAGTAGAACGACTCCCCACACGTTATATCGTACGGGAATCGATCGTTTTTCTCCTTTCATATGAGATAGTCGAGAAAGTGAATTGGGGAGGGAAAGAGAATTCGGCTGTGGAAAGCTTTTGAATACATTCTTGGTTTCATCCGTATCCACCAGCTCTGCTGGAGCTCGAGCTGAACTGTCGGGTTGGATGGTTGCCTGCGCTAGAAATGATGCTCATGGTTCTGCTCCAAGCAGTGTGTGTGTGGTTTTAGGTGTTCGTTCTGAATTTCCCGTTTGTTGTCTCCGCAATAGAAAGTGAACGTGTTCACACGTAGTGCAACGTTTGCAACTACCACATTACTATGATCATCTCATGAGAAAGCCTGTATTAATCATTTATCGTCGTTCCTACAAGATTCGTTTTCCATGTCCTGCTCCATTTTTATGTGGGAAATAAAAATCCTGGGAAGAGATGGAAAAATATTGCATTTTATATCCTCTGCTTACACTTTTATACCCCATAACGCCTGGTATGAAAAACACAGGAACCATTTTGAGCAGTTTCGCCTGATTTCGTAGTTCTACAGCCTGAATCAATTTATTTCAATCTGGAAGCATAAAATTGATGGAAGGTTGTGGGTTGAAAGTGAAAGGTAAAATGACCATCGTAACTTTTCTGCCACATTTTGTTCGAAAGGTGGTTTGCATTTTGCGAAATATAGTATTTGTCTAAAAAGTTGAAAATGCTCATTTGAAGTCAAAGTAAATTGCTAGCTTCTGTGAGGTTTCCTTTGAGATTGTATGGATGTTAGTGAAAGACGTGAATTTAAGTAGGGTATTAAAACTTTAAGGCAAATAGTCGGTCTCTCTCACTTAAACTTTTAGTTTGTGTTAAATTTCTCGTTCATATGAACAGCATGCACATTATCACTTAAGTATATTTGTATTCGTAACTCGTGTAATTTACTAGTTAAATACCTATGTTTTTTGGGTTTATATATGAGGCAGGCAGGTTTTATTACAGTCATTTCTTCACGCCAAGTAAACACTTTGACGGCTTTGTATGATGATTCTCTTTGTCATTTTGAAATTGCATTTGGTTGTGTACATAGTTATAGGTTTTCAATGTACGCAGTTGTCATCAAATAAGAAATCCTTATCAAGCAAACCCTTACTTTAGTAGATAAACACAAAGATTTTACAATATCATTTCATAATATGTACATTGTGAACTGTGAATTTTAATATGGTTGAAATACCAACTCAGTTCATGCTTTTCAAAAGTTAACTATATTTACATTAGGCTTGTTGCAGTGCATAAATGTGTATAATATCATCTTGCTACATTCTTTGAATATGCTTTCTGACAAAGAGCATATCTCGCAACATTACCAAATCAAACAAAAACTTTCATAGTCTAATTGTAAGATGGTGAGAATGGAATCATTATTATTCCAAGCAGTTTGTAAATGTGTCGTGGATCAGTAGAAAAGACAGTGGAGAATTCCTCTTGTAATGGATTTCTTAATGGTGCATGGAGGAGGAATTGGTAAAAGTGAGGGAACCAAAAATAAATGACACATCTCTTCATATTGTTCATATATGTATCTTGTATATGCCCTCGTCTAATTGTGCTCTCTCGGTGTCATTACATATTCTCTGCGTTTAGATTATCGGACATAAGTATGTGGCAGACGCGCACAGCACACGGCTGAGTTGACACAGAATAACTGTGTTTGCAGAAGAAGATTGTACGGTCATTATATTACACAGAAGCATAAATCACAAACAGCCGCTGTAATCACGAAAGTTCCTTGTATAATAATTTACAGGATTCGGTTAGTCGCATTTTTCCTTCCCTTCTCAAATATCCATTACACATGTATTGTGTTTGCCGATGCATGTCATGAAATGTTTTAAAAGGAACTAAACTAGGCATCTATATGAATGAATGCTGTACTGTGATTATCACCTTCCTCCCTGCGAAAATATTTATATATTTTCTCATTTTGTTCACT
Source organism: Sinodicranocentrus sp. ZH6 (assembly GCA_027743935.1). Taxonomy (NCBI): domain Eukaryota; kingdom Metazoa; phylum Arthropoda; class Collembola; order Entomobryomorpha; family Entomobryidae; genus Sinodicranocentrus; species Sinodicranocentrus sp. ZH6. Next base: position 69,693 of record JAHZNA010002338.1, read on the forward strand.
TTTGTTGCTAGTATCGTATCACTTGTTGACAAGAAACAAAAATATTGGGCAGTGCTCCCGGTGGTGGTGTGGTTGTAATAATTTTTGTTTCCTTACGTTGCATGTGTGTTGGTGGCCCTTGTGTCGGGCGGATTCAATGAGTTCAGTGTTGAATGAGCTCCAAAATGGAGAGTGCGTTAGCGTTGTTGGCTAATAGGAGCAGAAGCCAAAAAAGTGAACATGTATGGAAAAGTCGTGTTGTGTGCATGTGCATATAATGTGTTTGCATATAAATATGTTTATTTGCATTTTCATGAAAGGATCATGTGACATGAATAGAACTTAGAACTTGGCTAGAGGACCGAGAAGTACATTTATTTAATAGAAAATACACAAGTGTACGATAAAGGGAAAAGGGATTAAAAGTTACTCTATAAGGTAGAAAGAAATGCTTGACTTGACTCACACTTGTCAGACTCTCTTCATTTGAATTAGTATTCAATTTCAAGTATTTCATTAACTGCATTGCATACTGCTGGCCTTTTTTATTATTAAAATGAGAATGACACAACAGGTAATGCATAATGTATTAAAATAAACTCCCTCTCACTTCCGTCTGCTCTCAGATACTTTTTTCCGTGCTCAAGTCATGTTAAAGTCTTTTATAAACCTGGCACCGTGTCACGACGAGATAATGTTAATACAAGAGTCAAGAGTAGAAAAGAGTGAAACGATCTGGTTTACACTAAGGACTGCACAACCATGTACTATACTAGTACTTTAATTTCAGTAGTCAGACCATGTGCTTTCAATTGACTTTCGATATAAGAATTGGTGTGAGATTTTCTTTTTCCTAAGGTGGATTTTCGGCACTTTGCTCGTGTATAGGGTAGCTCACCACACCATAGGGAATTCATTAAATCTAGGATAGTGTATCCCCTGAACCGTGGATTGGAATTAATGGCACGAAGACTGAAGAGAGCTGCAGTTACGGTCATTGTGGAGCCAGCATACAATTTAAACTCACTTGGCTACAAAGGGAAAACGGTAGATGAGAGTTTTTCGCTTCCTGCTGAGAATTAGAGCTCGGCTGTAGAAGCTATCAAGCATGTATCGTGATTATATAATTTTGTATTTTTGATGATCAAAATCAGTTTTCAGTAGGGTAGGGAATAATTTTATGGTTTGAGTAATCATAAATGAATCTTTCAGGATTTTGCATAGCGACTTGAGGCTATGATAACTTGTAATTTCCACGTGGCATTGTCAGTCGCACATTTTAAATGCTACCTTCTGCGGTGTTGATGATGATGACATGACGTTTTGACATGTTAATGAGATGCATGTGTAATCTGTATACTGTATACCTATGTAATCCTTATGTAGGTGAGGAGATTCAAGTTAACTCTTTAGATGTACAATAACATCATGTGTCATATCGTGGAAGGGTGGCTCCAGCAAGTGACTTTTTTGTAACGATTGTTGGACTTCGTTTCGATATATATATACAATACAGCAACATTTTTCTTGTTGATAGATAAAGGGCGAGGGCGAGGACTGAATTATGAAGCAGTAAATCGTTGATTACTTGTGTATATTGATCAAATTCCTTCATGACGCGCTTGACAATCCTTTTTCCATATGGTTTCTATCTGTATCATTTCCTTTGTTAGTTATATATCAAATAAAGTATATGACGAGCTAGTCGTGGTGCCTACCACGAAAAATTCTGTGGTGATGAATTACACGTTGAAGAGTCAGCGATAGAGGCTACGATAAAATGCCAAATCGATTACGTATGTGGAATGTAGATGTGAGTTGAGTAAACAAGCGCATAATATATAGGAGCTATGTAGAAATTTGTGAGTATGAGCTAAAGCAAAGGTTTTTATGAATGTTGTACGCAATTATTGTTTTTATTAAATCTAGCTCTTCTGTCTATAAAGTAAAGTCGTATTATTCTACCCTCTCCACGCCTCTTCTTGTTTGGGAAATAGGAGTAAATCGATCATCGGGGGTGTACTTTCTGGAGTTCATTTTCAACCTACCTCCCTTACTTGCTGCTAGCTGGTAGCTCTCTTGTTGAATAAGTCGAAAGTATCTGTATTGTTGAATAGGGTAAGCGTTAGGTAATAAAGAAAGACGACCCATAAAATGTTCTATATGGAAGAACTTACGACCCAACATTCCTCTTGCTCCTGGTCTGGTTCACTTTGATCTACATGAATCGCCTCTCGTCTGCAAGCATTATGTGTAACTAACTTAATTTTCAGCCCTTTCTCAACGATTTCCATTTTCACATATGCAGGAAATAGAATGGCTTAATCAGATACGAGGACAAAATGTGTTGCGAATCAAAAACTCTCATCGACTAGTGCCGTCGTATAAACGATTCATGATTCATGATTTTCGATAAAAAGGGTAACAGGGTGAGTATTATCTTGCCTGTTAACTCAAGTCATGCGTCATCCAGAGAGAAAAAATCATTCGAGGGAATTTCATGCAAATTATTTGTTTCACATACAGTTCCTCTCGCTGTAGTATATAGAGGATTGAATGGTTTGTTTTCTCATCACGACTCCAATAACTGTTATTAGTTTCACTCGAAACCTTTAATATACCTCTATTTGGTTGTAAAAATGTAGACGTGCAGTGTTCGCTAGAAAGAAGATTAAAGATTTGAAAGATTGTCTTACACGGAAATGAAATGACATCCTCGGTGCCTAATGGGCAATTAAAAACGTATGATGGGTTATCATTTTTGTAATTACTGTCATCTTTATCCAATTTTTATAGTTTGTTTGCTTATATCTTATAGTGGAGTGTAGTGTAACATGTAATTGAAAAAGAAAGTAATTTTGAAGACAGCTAATTCAATATTCATTTTTATGCATTTCAAGGTAATAAGGCTAGCGTGTACATTCATGTATATACTTTAATAGCTTGTGTCTCAAGTTACAGGTTAATCTAAAGCAGACAACAGGGTTAGTCTCGTGTCTAGATGACTTGGCTCCATTTGGCTATGGCTTAAGTATGCGAATATAGCTGAAGTTTCACACGATTCAGCTAGATTTTTTCCCTATTATTGTAACGAATTCGCCCTTATTTTTTACTACTAAAGTAGTCGCTGTTCATAAAGGATCCTATAGGCTTGAAGACTCGACTATGCTCGTTTGTACAACAGAAGAAGGTATCTTTTACATGTTTGCCTAAGAACCCTCAAGCAACCCACATTTGCATGTTCCCACCACCCGTGACCATAGTATGAACTCATGAACTCTTTTGCAAACCTGTACGTAAATCATTTTCACTTCCCGAAATTTCCAAACAGCTATTACGGATGTTATGTAAAAAAATGTCTGCAAATGTATTATAACGATTATTATGTTATGTGCGTTCCTACGTGCGCGTATCGATCAAGCAGTTCCTGAGAAAGTTCTCCTCTCTCGACTCCTCCGAGAGATATGGACATCATTTCCTCGATTCTCGTGGAAAAGTGGGTTTTGTTCATTCCATCCCATCTGAAAAGAAAACTCATCTCTTGCTTTCTGTTTGCCTTGCCGTCGTCGTCAGTTGCACGGAACTTCCCAAAGCCTTGCAGCTATGCTTTCTTTAACGCATTTAAGCTGCGTGGGGATTGTTCTCGGAACAAACTTACCCATACTCGGTAGTGAAAAAAATTTCCTGAGAGTATGGAGTAGAGAACCACGCACAATGCTGGTACATTTCCTCTTTATATTTTTTGAGAGTAGTGCAAAGACATAGATTCTTAAAAGTATAAAAATGTTGGGCGCTCACAAACTGTATAGAATAAAACTTATTTCTTTGCGTACAACTACGCCAAAGTACGCAAGTCAGTATTTTTAAAATATAGTAGAGTAACTACATATATCTGACTAGAATAAAATTAAACTTTGAGCTCTTGATCAATTCAATCAACAGTTGCAGGATTTACATATCGCTAGCAGGTTCTTGAATGTCGAAATATTCAAGATATGATCAAATTGAATTATTCTTTGGATGTTTTACTTGCTACTGTATGATGTGAATATTAAATTGATCATGTCGTTGCCACAATCTATTCTCAAATTTAAAAAGAATAAAAAAATATTATATTGGCAAGCTTGACTTTTTGACCACTAGCATTCCATGAGATTTGTGCAGAATCATCCCTTTCTTTCAGCGAACTTCTGTGTATTACATAAGTTAGTACTGCTTGGTAGAGTAAAAAATGCAGCAGCAAGATTACTGTTTATTGAGTTACATCTATAACTAACGCACGATTTGTTTTCGTGGTGGTATCCTTACCATTGCACTCGGTCTACACTGCACATTCCGTTGACAAAATTCTACACATTTCGACAAGCCCATGTGAAGTTTTCAAAAGGTAATGTCATGTGTGCAGTGAAGCACTCTGATGTCATATGTCATGATTATATCGTGAAACTACAAATATCCCTAATTTATACAATTGTCATGTACGCATGTTCACTTGTAGTTTGCTTCATGTTTGGATACTTTCACATCTTGCAATAGACAAAAAGGAAGTCAATGGTAAAGGAGTGCATAGATATATATATCATTTGTTGGAAATCCATTTTCTAATGAATTTTTCCCTCAGCCTTGTTGGTTCTTGACTTTGGCTCTCTGTGAACTTTTGTGTCGCATCGGTAGTTCCATGCGTGCATAGTGTACATACCTCAGTATCCATGTTTAGCATTCACAGCTATTCATCAGGATAACCGTTGTTGCTGGTTGTTCTCTCCAGATTATTGTCAACAGTATATAAAATACTCATAATATCTAATGTGCTATTAGGCATATCGTTTTCTATTATTACACACATAACTGTCGGCAAAGAGCGAGTAAACTTCTCCCTACTAGACAAATTCACATCATAGCTGTAGCCACACACAGAAAAAGGATGATCATCGCAGCTTTATTCTGTCCTATTCTGTAACACGATATGACAATGGAGCAAGAGGAAGACACATAAAACTAAAGTCACAGAATTGCATGCGTATGCCATGTGTGGTAAATTTAATGTATTCCATTTCCCATATCTCCATTTCACTTGTGCTACTGTCTCTTTTTTTCTTGATAGCTTGAACACTACATTGAGGATGCCACTCTGGGGAGCTGTAAGAGTTGAGTTGCTTCTGTATTTCATCCGGTTGTTTTGTTCCTCATTGTAATACTGTAGGTGGCTCATTGATAGTATGGCATGACATTTCAGGAGAACTAAGAAGAAAAAAAGAGTTGAGAGAAAAGAAACAGAAACAGAGAATCGATTCGATGTATCCAGACAGAAGTAAAATATACACTACCAAATCTCCTTAAATGTTTTCCTTGTACTTGTTCCGTTGTTCTGTATCAAGTTCAATTCACAATTAGGAGCGGAGTACTCGGAACGAAATTATCTCTATTATTGCACTGTAATACACATTTAATCTTGTGGATGCTCATTTTATGCAGAAAAATGCAGAAAAAGCGTTTCGTAATATGCATGCATGTTGTTGTTTTAGAGGAATGCAATGTGACATGGAGGAAGAACTGCTCCATGGGTTTCAAGTTTTTATTGTTGAAGTTTTACCACCAAACTAAAGGATTCTGTAACAAGGCGATTGAGAACTAAATAGGATTGTGGTTTTTGTCTGTGTGGTTCTCTTGAAAAGTTGTGTGCACAACTTGATATAACCATTTCAGGCTTAACTGGCTTATAAAAGCAGTCATTTCATATTGTTTTTTTCTTTGTTTGCGTGTGTCTTTCTATTCCCCCTTTACCCAATGTGGTAACGCTTGAGTACACAGAACCCTCACAAAGAAGGGATTTTGTATCCTGTAGACTGATTGTGAGCATCGTAAAATCAAATATACATAGCATGTGATGCGAATGGTTGAAATGTTTGTTTGAATTTCGGACTTGAAATGGAGGTTTTCACACTTATATCGCATATACATGAGACATTGTTGTACTGCTGCTTCACGATTGCTGTATATGATTGAGCCAACATTAGATTTCGTTAGCTGGCTGTTAGTGCGATGTATTTTTTGTACCCAAATGACAAGCGACGTTTGGTTGAATTATGAAACTTGAGGAACCACATCAATGTGCATAGTGTGGAGAACAAAACCCTTTCGCTTCCATCCATCCTCTTTGTCACATCATCATGAGACTTCGAGAGAGTTTTATGCTTCATAATTAGCGAAAGACAAGTTAGATTGGAACTACCTACCTACGTAATGTACGTGGGTTGTTGAATTCGCAGAATTCTCTAAAAGCATTAGTATAAAAAAAGTTCTTTGCTGTTTTTTCGTTTCTGTTTGCTAGCATTACTACTCGAGGTTTCACACAGTGAGCCCGGCTATCTCTGTATAATCATTGACATGACATAATTGGCTCTTTACTGTCATCTAGCATGTTGTTTTCGCTTTGCGTGTCCATTAAGGTAATACTAATATTCTGTTCAAAGAATTCGTAACGAGGTCCATTATCTACTTGGATGAAATCCGAAAAAATAGTGGATCAAAGGAGATGTTGATTTTGTAAGGAAAAAATATTTCAGGAAAGGATCAGCCTCAGCCTGTTTTTGCGCAGCTTAAATCAAAGAGATGCTGTTGGCAGTAAATTTTTAAAAGAGATCCTAATCTTCAATTCGCTTTTCCTCACGATGCATTCACATCCTTGAATCATTAATGATTCGACACCGGAAAGCTGTTAAATTTGTCTATGTTCCATTTGAAGCCAGCTTTCACACCTCCACCAGCACCCTATGTGATGACCTGTGGAAAATCTTGAGAAATGGCTGGTTCAGCATGCAGCTTTTTGAACGTGCCATGTCGTGCTTTCGCCACGTAATGGCATATAATTTGGAAAACTACTTTGGCCGCTGTCGACTAGTTGAAGAAAAGCGGAATGAGCTGATTAAATGTGGATTTCTTGCTGGAAGTGGAAGTTCTTTGTGTTTCGATTTTTCCTTCATCTCATACACCTCAACACCTCCATGATTCTCCACGCGTCTATTGCCTTAGCATAAACCAGTAGTCCAAAGTGCTCTGGTATTGTGTTATGTCCTATGTGGACTTGCTTTGTAGATTTTATTGTTGGCTTGACTGTCAGTCTAGAATTGGAACACACAATGTTTATGCCCGTGCATACATGCATACATTATTAACCAGAAGCAACACACGAGCTTGTGAAAAATTCATGGGGAAAAAGCCATTACTTGCTCTTCTCCATAGAGTCACTTCTACTCTCCAGTGAATATAATTGCATTCCTTGGCCTAGACTGGATATTGTGGAATTTAGGTGTGAAGGTAACTCGCATTTATTTTGTGCTGTAACCTACATTTCAGGCAGTCTCGTGTGAATTAAAATTTACGAATATTGAATACAGAGTAGAATATTTAGCTCGTCTTCAGCACCCTTGTTGTCGTTATATAGGTTTTATTTGGACATAATATTATTCTAATAGAGATTCGCGCGGTCACGCAAAGTATGATGTATCATAAGTACACCGACTGTGTGTAAAGTTCGTCGAATGTGGAGTAACTCGCTCGTGTGTGAACATCATGAAGCACCTTACTAATTAGCGATAAAAGGTTGATGAAAACTTTCACCGATGTAGGATGTATAAATGTATGATGTTGGTAGGATTTAGCTTTTATATTACCAAAATCGTTATCATTCAATTCGATGTTTGCAAGGGAAAAACTGTGAGAAACTCACGTGAAGACCATTATATTGTACTGTGAAATACGTTTCTCCGTGAAATGGAGCTGTTCATTTGCAAAATCCTGTCTAGCCAAGTACAAACTAATACAAAAATGTACACTGTCCTGTAAGGTTTAAAATATGACCCTCATATCCATCAATTCATGAGCTTGTAAAGTGCACTCCTTAGTTTATCGTGCATGTAAGGGATCTTAGTATGAAAAAATTCCAGAGTAGCGTTCTCGTTTGTCGCACAGCTACATTCTCAGAAAGCCCACCGACTTATCTGTCTGACTTTGTGTGCGTGTTGTTATGTGTGATTTGTGATCTATTTTGAGTGGCGATTCCCTCTCAAACAGAATTAAATACGTAGAATAGAATAGGTAGTCATGAAAGACTCTGAGCTGAGCCACTGGAGCTGTAAAGAATTCTTAAGTTAACAAATGATTGAGAGTGGATGTGAAACTCACTTTAGTTTACAGGTTGTAACGTACTTAATCATTTCCCTATTTTATTACCACAGAACAAGTTTCCGTAATGGTCTCTGATGTTCATATGAAAGATGTAGAGATTATGTGGCATTACTCATATAATACCAGTTGATTCATTCATGCATTCTTCATATTAATATAGTATGCGAAAGGAGGAAAACGCAATCATTCATGCGAAAACATATCTCATATCAGACAGGATGGAGATATCAAGTATTGAGTTTATCTCCCTTCCAGCTAATTAGTGGAAGCCGTTGATTAAATGCTCGTAAATATATGCATAATTGCATTTTCCTGTTCGATGAAAAGCAAGACCTAATGCAAGCTGCTATACAGTTCCTTTTTAGAGAGTTCATGATAGATGATGCCAAGGAAGAGGGGAGAAGAAAATATTCCAGAAGACTGGTCGTGCTTAAATGGTAATGAAAGCAAAGCAAGCAAATCAGAAAAGGTATCTCAGTGGAAATGAAATATCTGTCGCTCAGTGCCGTTTTGCAATGTGCTCTACTTTTACTAAGCAGCATTTCTTATATACTGATTGAACGCGAGCTGTTCATAGTTATAAAACTCTATTTCATTCAACTAAAGTTGGGTATATGTATGGCTCAAACAAACGTGAGGCATATACTGTGTAGCGCTGACAGTTTTTGGTTAAGTACGCGCTTCTGTATATCTTGCAAAATCCGTCATTGCTTATTTCATTCAAGTATTCATGCGATATCAATGACACCACTTGTCACTGTTGATTTATGGTATTATAAGCACACTCTTGTGTAACTTGAGTTGTTCTTACTTTTCGGCTTCCTTGAAATTTGTGGACTTTGCTTGTATAAGAACTAAGAAGAAATTTTAAGAGTGTTTGCCTGCTCGCGGATTGAAATGATAATGGGATTCGATAGAGGACGAGTTGATTCGACAGTCGGTTACAGATAATTTTCAATATTTAAGCCTGGAAACCAGCAGTTTTTGAATTCCCATGGCACTATGTACGGGGTTTATATGCTTGCTTACTATTACTTTACTATCAATGCATTTTTGACGTATTGAAAGAACTACCATTGGAAGCATATTACTGTGCTGTGAAAGACCCACACGGCGTCTGCTGTCTATTTAAAAATTTGGTTTGGCTTTGCATAGTTTCATTGACAGTGTCGTAGAGATGTTTGGAGAACGATGAATGCAGAACTGAATTTAGAACCACCAATTGAGCTTTTGTTTAGACAGAAAACGAAAAGTGAGACTGGGTATGCGTTGGTACAATGACTTCAAACTGACCAAATGTTCGGTCCACTGTATAGCATCAGTTGACCGATGACATATAGCTGCATTTATGTTATCGTATAGACAACGACCAACCTATTTTACAATTGTTTAACATGAATGCAAGGACTCTTGAGCTAATGAGTTGTATTAAATTTCCTTATTTGTGGTCCTCTTAGGTTGCCGCATAATATTAATAACGCCCCTGGTCCACCTCCAGGACCTCCACAGAACAATAATCACCATGCTCCTCCACAGTCACATAATAACCATCATCAGAGTGAGGAAGACATGGGCTATCGAACAATGACCCGTGAAGACATTGCCATCATTCAGGAAAGACGCATGTCACAGCCGCAACAACAAGGTACGTTAAGATGTTTATTTTTGAAAGATCATTTCTACCTGATCATTTGTGAGTTTCCAATGATTAACGAACAAAAAAATTAAATCTATTTTCGTATACAGTAATGCCATCACTTAGCAGTCCCAATACACCAGTAGTAGTTCAAAATTCAGTACCACCAGGTCATCATAGAACAAATTCAGCACCACAACCTCCTCCCCCACCGCCACCTGCGCCAGCAATGCCATCAGCCGGAGGTGGTGGCGGTCCTCCGCCACCACCACCAATGCCAAATGGACCCTTGTCGCGGAGTGGGGATGGGGAATCAGGCTCATTAGCTGCCGCTCTTGCTAGTGCTCATCTCAGGAAAGCAAGTAGGCCGCAACCGGATGCAATTAGTACTACAAGTACGTCTAGTAGTAGCTCCAGTGGTAGTACAAGCAGTGGAAGCTTGTATGGCACTCTTCGCGGAAATCGAGGAGCAGCAAATGGTGGTGGTAATGCTGACTCTGGAGCTGGAGGAGGAGGAGGAGGAGTTTCCTTAATGGATGAAATGGCCAAGACTTTAGCCAGAAGGCGGGCTATGGTTAAAGAAAACTCTGCTCCAAATGTACCAGCACTTCAGAGTAACAATAACTCAAACTCAAATTCAAATATTCTTAACAACAGTAACAGTCAGGTATGTCATGAGTCAGTGAGTGTACTAACGTAAGTTATCTACCCTAGTCATCACACTGAACTGCATAATTGATTGATTGTTTTAGGACGATGAGGACAAACCCACAACGGGAAAGATGAAAGAGACGCCTTCCTCTCCGAAAATGAATCAGAGAAAGCGAACTGGTTCAGATACTTCCTCTGGTATTGTTGTGAATGGTAATGGAGCTGCATATGATAACGACTTAGATGCTCTGAAGCAAGATATCCTCAAAGAAGTGCGCAAAGAACTTTATAAAATTAAAGCTGAAATAATTGATGGTAAGATTAATGAGGCTAGAAAGCTACGTACGTCTTATTGCTTTTTAACTGATGGATGATTTTTAACCGTCTCAATTTTTATTTTCTAGCCATTAAGCTTGAACTGAATCGAAGATGAACTGACTCGGCTTTTCATCAACAGAATTAACTGAATGTCGTTTAATCGCAGAAGTAAAACAAATCGGTTTTCGTTTTTGTTGAATACCTAGCTAAGCAGTTAAGTTATAAATTCTTTCACTCATTCATTCTTTTTTGTAAACATGACATCATGTCACATGTCATGTACCATCCAATTAGTATAAAACGTTTTAATAGCCTACCTGGAATGGAAGGCTGCCGATTTGATAAATTGAGCAATGATGTACACACAGTTGTTTTCGTTTGACATTCGTACAAGTATTATGTACATAATTGTTATATTAATTAATTTTATGATTATTATCATTATTATATCTGTGTATAATTAAGATTAATATAAAGTATTCTGTTTGTGCCAGCTAATCGAAACTTAGCTCACGTCTTCAAACACACATATTTACAAAATATTATATTGAAGGCATTATCGTGGATGGCTGTAAATAGCCAGTTGTGCAATGCATGCGTAAAATATAAACAAGCTTCCTATAAAAAGGAGAGAATCTAGAGAGCTGATCTAGAGAATCGGTTACAGCAAACCAAAGCGCAGAGGAAGGGATCAGATTCGAATTTGTACTGAAGAATTACACACAAGTAGAAGGTGGTAGATATGGTTGGTCATTGAACATTGCTAAACTGCTGCAACGTTGAGGATTATCCTGCTGGTAATAAAATCCATCGATATATATGTGAAACTTCTTTATTTCTCAGCTTTGTCATTCCCATCATAGAGTGGAGTATATTCGAGTAATATAGTTTCTGTACCGTGTAAAAATTGTTCTTCCAATTCTAATTCCGAGTTGATATGATATCTAGATGGTTGTATATAGTATAGTGTGCATTTTTCCTATGTGCTTTATAATTTGCAAATTGCAAGTAAAATTGTATTTTATTAGTAACGAGTTTGCTACACTTGTTGTAAGCTGCGTTTTTATTTGCTTTGTTCAGATGATGATGTAATATGTGCATTACAATATTTGTTGTCGGATCAATCAATGCCAAAAATTAGGTTTCCTTTGCAAAAATATAGCTGACTTCAGCAGAAACTACTCTGCACCTTTGATTTCATTGTAAAGGTTGAGTCGTTACGGACGAAGAACTTATTGTTTGTCGTTTACGGTCATGTTTACAATTTGATACAAGTTACAACGTGTTAGTTTTAATGATGCAAATACAAATGGGGGTGTTGAGCGCAGTAGACCAGAATGTTTTCCATTAAAATTATACTGTAAGTTGTATTAATATACATGTAGATTATGATACCTCAAAACACGTTTTCCTCATATTTGTCAGTTTTTGTAGGTTTTTCTACAGTGTTTTATAGTCAGTACCTATATGTATTCAAAATTCTTGAAGTAGCAGACGAGGAATAATGGTAGTTTACTACAAATATCTGAATCTGAACACTGCTTACAAGATTTTGAAGGTTTCCATTTTTCCAACTGTAATAGATGGGTGTAGGTGTATTAAGTATTTCATATTGTACGTATTACTACGTATTGAAAAGTGTGCAGGTAAAATATCTAAAATATTACAACATATGATAAGTATACCTTATTACTTCTACTTCTTGTGAATGTGGTAGCCGTTGTGTACAATTCTTCTTTGAAGCTTATTTCTCCTAAAATATTCAACAGTCTGACGTAAAATCTGCGCGTAGGAGTGAAGAAAAAAAGTTGAGGAGTTACTCAAAATAATGGTTAACTCATCTGTATTTAAATTGTATAGAGTGAAAGGTATTAATTGCGGCTGGCTGATAAAAAAGAATTTAGCTAATTATTATTAAAATACATTTACGAGACGTTATGGACTAAAACACTTTATAAATTTGCTCAAAACCATTGGGAATGCACAACTTGATACAAAAACGCTGAAGGCTTAAAATGATTTGAAAGAATGTCGATAAACAAGTTAGCAGAAAGGAGAAAAGAGAAAAAGCTAGTAACTGTAATTCGCAGGATCACAACGAATCGGACTTTAGTTTTCATTTGGGTTTTCAGTATAAATCATGAAGTGGAACAATTTATGATACAGAAAAAACATAGCGGTTGTTTGGAAGCAATTTGATTTGAAAGCAGTTCCAAAGACCCCAATGCTTTGTTTTATTTAATCAGTTTCAGATGGATATAAATGTTACAAAATTTAATTTCATCCAGCTGCCATTTTTGAACGCACTATAAACTTCAAGCTGCCATTTTCCATCAGAAATGCAATAATAGGAAACCATTACCATGCTTAAATTAACTTCATCTAGAACTTTCATGCCGTTTTTCCATGTTGTATACATTTATATAAAATATCCTACCGGCATGTTTAATTGCATTAAATATTTAAAATTGATCAAAATTTCGCATGATCTATGGGAATGATGGGACAACATTTCTGCCGTAATCGAACTTAAATGACAGGCTACGCTAATGGGCAGGATTCTTGACTGAAAATCTTATATGGACTTACAAATTAAGTGGCTCTACATAGTCGTGGCATTTCCCAAAGTAAAACTCATCAAAAACACACTCATTTTTAAAACCAGGTATCGAATGAAATCAAGAAACAGTGAAAATGGCATATTTACTAGGCGTTTTTTACTTTTGTATGTCGCAAATCAAAACTTTTTAGCTGTATCATCATCACGCATATAATTACATTAAAATGTCGAGGTCGGACTATTATGGGGTGTCAGATAAATTATATTACATGAAAATGGAAGTCTTCTTGAACTCTTCACACTCCAGTTAATGTTGTGTACAAAATACTTACTTTCATGGAATCAGCGTGGTTCAGTTAGTTTCTACTTTACTTAATTTCTTACACATTCCGGAAAAAAATCAGTCATCCACAACTGAACTCGTACACAATGTCGTTAAACATCTTTCAGTCTTCAAGTCTGACTATACTATGTTAACTTGTTCCGTTTTTCATTGACACTTACTTGTTCTTCTCTATAAAATTTTTGACTAACTCAGAAATCACGAACGTTGACTCGAAAAAAATGCTACAGGAATATTTAAGGCGTATATCTATCGGAGTACCCTTAAAATTTAAGCCTAAAATTCACACAAGCAACGATAGATCGGATTACTAATTCTTATAGTATAAAAACAAGAATGTACAATACTAACGACTACAGCAATTACGGAAAAAGTTAAATTAGCTCTTTACGTAGGAAATATATTAAACTACTTAATACGTTAAAAACTCTGCATAATAGTCTTTACTACGCTTTCACACCTTCGAGATATCTAGGTATCTATCTTGATAATTTTTTATGAAAATGGAAACTCGGTGCACCCTGCTTGATACAGCTTGCATTCGTGTCAGTTTAAATATTGTTTGTACATATTTACGTAAGTAAAATGCGATACAAATAATATTACTCACATAATCTGACGGTGTAGATTCTAGATAAATCTATTTGAGTATTTGAGCAGGGTTCATTTTCGCAATTTGTATGTACAGTGTGGATATCTATCAACAACAAAATTAATAATAATTATAGACGATCTATAAGATGTGGAACATTCAAACCATGCGGATAGATACACTTTCTCAATCTATATATGACTGAATGCGCAGTTTTAAAGAGTTAGTAATAATTAGAACAATGAAGTATACACAATACGGTTGAAGTTGTATTAGCTGAATATTCCCGATATTTGTATTGTTAAATATTAAGATATTCTTCGGTAATCCTAACTAGAAGTAAGAAGTAAGCGTGGATTCAAAATCCGTACTGAGATTCACAATATTCTAAAACATTATGTTAACCAGGTTTGATTAAGATCATCGCAAGTGTCGCCTCAAGTAGGTCAGAAAAAGGATGAGATAAAAATTTAAGGGTAAACAATTCTGCTGTGGTGCGACCAGTTTAAAAACATATATATAGCTATCCACTCCAAGTATTCATTTCGCTTTCTTACTTTTCCCGTATGCGAATAATTCAAATTCTCTTAATGACCCACCTAACCTGTTCTAAACTAGAAGTTATATTAATTGCTAGTGCAGTTATTTAGTCGTTTTGACAAAATCAATCACACAATTACATCCACCCAACGTGCAATGAACCATGTCATGTCATCAATTAGATATATATCCATGTTTTATAGTCAAGAATAAATCAGAATAGAAGCTGATTTAAGTATGTGTAGCATTTTTAATTGTTGGTGTCACCAGCGGTAAGATACGTATCAAAATCGAAATGATTTATTTTGTGCTTATTATTTTAAAAACCCGAGTTATTCCTCCAGTTTGTGTTTTCTTTTTGAGATTTTCAAACTGGTTGGACAGAGAAAACGGAGTTAGTTTATGTATGTAGGTGTACACAATTTTTGTAACTGATCCTCATAAAAGAGATATGCCTCATACTCTGCCATTTCTTTCGTTCCTTATTGCATGCTTGCAGTCGGTACTTTTGTACATTTCCTATGTGTACAGGGTTTTTCATATTTTTAATAATTTTCTAGCGTTATAAGTTTATATCCACGTGTAGTGTGTAGTTTCGTTAGTATAGCTAATATGTTGACAAACTGGTTAAAATATCCAGGAAGTTGGAAACCGCTGTGTAGTTAGTAATGTGTAGTAGAAGGGAAGAACGTGCGTGCGCCATATAGGGAAAGAATATATTTAACAGAATTTATCTTGACTATAGATACTACTACCCACACTTAAGACGGTCGAATGTGGGCGGAAAATAATTTATGTAGGGTTACCTTACGACAACACAGAATGCTTTCCGTTAAAAACCCAACTTAACTTCCTAGAAGAATGAACGTTTAGTAGAGAGGAACGGTAACTGATCATTGAAATTACTCTTTAATCCTTAAATATATCTACAGCATAGGCTTAACCCGCTGTACAATATATGAATTATGCATTTCTTCTACAAAAGAATGTTTGTATAAGACTATAAATAAATACTTATGATCGATGTGTACAATATTAAATGCTATAAACAGCATAAATATACTCTAAGGGTCATTTAACTTAAGTTGTAATGACGTAATAGTAGAACATAATGTAATTTTAATATTCAGTTGCTGCATCAAGTTTCCTTCGGATACATATATATTAGTGCGTATACATATATTGTAATAAAAAGTATAGCATTAAGTAAATACCCTTTGCATTTAGCATAAAAAATTCTAAGTTATATAGATCGTTGTGTTCAAAAGTGGTTTCATTTGTGTGCTACACGTTTGTTTATTCATGAACCCAAATAAATGCCAATAATTACTTGTACTAAATAAATCATTTACAGCGAGTTTATGCAAATTGTATACTTATTTCTGCAGCCTTTCTCCTCATTTGTGGAGGGCGCAGATGGGAATGTCATTTACGTATATGCATACCATTTCCTAGTAATATCATTACTCATACCTTAGTCCTCGAAAACAGTCCATAACGATATTACCTTATTATGCTCTTTTACGACTTGAGACCTGATGGACCGTATGCTTCCGGTATGCATAACAAAACAAAAATGTCAGAATGCCTACAGTTAACCGTTAACCAGCTCTTGTTGCCTCACCTAAGAACTCTCTTTCACAATCCTATTATGTGGAAACAAAAACCTCCTGGAAATTAGTTTCTGACGTAGTTATCCTAAACAAAAATATATCTCCTTTCCTCTTTGCCCTAAAATATTCCTGTGTTTAAGCTCCCCTTGAAGCTAGAGTTAGGGGTTGCCGCATTTCCACCTAACTTGTAAATCTGTCGAATTTTCTCACGAATATTTGTTCAACGTCATGTTCTTGTCGTACGCATTTAATCCTTGGAATCGCTGTCGGGAGTGTTTTAGGCGGATTTCCTCTTTTTTCACGGATTCATTCCATTACGGGTATATTAGCCACTTAAACGTAGGAAAAGCCTCTCTGGTCTTAACGATTATTGACATTTGAAGGATCATACATCATTTCACAGGACTTAATGTTAAGCAGTTCACTCACTCACTTCTGTCTACCATGAGCGGATTGATGTTGCCGAAAAAAGGCTTGGCTTTCCTTTCCTATCATCATGTTTGTTAGCCTTAGTCCTCTCTCCCCAAAGACCGAAGGAGAATGAACGCTCTTCCTGCTCCAGCTATTTACAGAGATTCAGCAGCTGCTCCTTTCTCTCGTTCTCTCTCCGTTTGTTCCTCGATTGAGGGCAGTTTTTATATGAGGGAGAGCGGCTATGTGATAGTTGTGTGAGCAGAGTGAGGAAGTAAGAGGGAAATCCAGTACAGCGCTCACTTGAACCAAGGGAGAAAGGAACCTTCTAACTATATATATATACTCACATAGCTATGCTTATTCATTCAGTTGGTTTGTGTGTGCACATGGAATGGACCACACGCTATACATAATGAAGGCATAATAACTATATACATACAATATGCATTGCAGTGGTCTGGTATGTGAAAGCCACTTTCTCTTTATTTTTTTTTTCTCTCTCTCTCTCTAAAAGAAAACCTTTTATATGCATTAGGTACATGTAATAAGTATTAGGGTACAAGTTTTCGGACTGGATGCTCAGCCCATGTAGTTGTTCGGTGTGGTGCCTACCTTAGTTGACTACTTGATAAACATTTATACACGCTGGCATGCACACATTCACTGTAGTAGGTACAAGAAAGGCGCAGCTGCCTGCCTGCCTGCGGTTGGTCCCTTACATTTCTGAAGATTTCGCGGCTTCCAAAGTCTTTTCTCTTCTCTCATCCTGTTTTTACTTTCTCCGCTGCCAACTTCTGAACCAAGTGGTGCTCCATCCTTACGTTCAATGCTTTTTTTCTACTATCACTACTACGAATACTACCAGGAAAAGAAGAAAAAAAGTACGACTACTTGACGTCGCTCCTCTCTCACTCAGTCTGTCGCTCTGCTATGCTCACTCTGTGTGTACTTTCTCTTTTTTCCTCTCCTTTCTCCACAAAAACCAAAAAGGACCGACCCATCCTGTTTGTATGCACATAGTTGGATAATGTTCTGTGTAGTGAGATGAGAGGAGGAGGAAAATTCCTTTTCATTCCGTTTTTCCTTGGACAAAAGAAAAGGTGAGCTGGAATTGTTACTGTGAGTGTTTGTATTTTTTCTCTCAAATAAAGTCCCAGGGTTTGAGCTAAGCGATAAAAAATAAGAGACAATTTCAAATTTGGGTGACTGTTTTTGCTTCAAGAGGAATTTTGCCGTCCTTGGATTTCCATTCATTTCTCTCTCTGTGCATTATTATTTCTGCTCAAATATATCTGTAATCTAAGTTTCCAGCAATAAGCACAACGGTGTGAATTAGATATACACATAACTGCGTGAGAACATCGTTCCCAGTGCGTATTGTGGTGTAACGTATGTAAGGTATCCTATCAGGTGTGTAGTAACACGTAGTGCTAAAGTGTACTGTGGTGATTGCCATTCCATTGATAATTCATTAAAGGGTTGCCCACTATCACTTTTCTTTGTACTATTACTTACTCGTGCCGACGAATTTGAACTGTATCAAGTTTATCTAAACTTGTTTTCTCCACACATATGGGTATTCCACTTTTTCCTTAATATATTATGCAAGTAAGGTGCTAATCTAGTCGGTGAGAGGAGGAGTGAAATCTGTGATGATGTCCCTCGTTTCGGAAGCGATACGCCTTGCATTAATGTTTCAATGCCCTTTTAAATTTTTCCACCTGGTCTATCTCCTCCTCACAGGGAATATCGGATGAAGACTTAATACAGACATATCGTTGTGGATGTGTGTACACTGAAAAAATAACGATAGCATTGTTTTTATAAATAGGCTATTGTGTTCACGTTTTCTAAGGAAGAGAGCGAGGGAAGAAATGAGAGTGGAGCTTGAGCGAAATGTAAATATTTATTAGGGAGGAAAGACAATCAAAAAGTATGCTAGTGCCGCTTGCGGTTTTACTCTTGGAATGTAAACGTACGTATATCATTAACTATGCATCAGTGTAGAGCCCGCATTGGGAACAATCTGTCAAATGGGACGTTTTCTCTTTCTTGCTCGCACATACACTCTAAACCGTATTTCTTTTAGAGGGAAAAATACTTAACGCAACGGAAGCAACTGTGAAAGACGTAAGGAGGAGTGAGAAATAAAAAAACTGGATATTTCTCACAGCCATACATCGTTCAACTCTCCACCATACATCATTCCTGGTTAGCACTCACTCATAAAATAGTAATACGAATTGCTTGATCGAATCATGCGAATGCCGGACTTGTAAAAAAAAGTTTTATTTTTCTTGAGTGCCTCTATAACTATTTACCACATGCACAGTCAAGTCTTACGTTTTTTGTAGAGGATTGTTAGAATAAGGGAAAATTATGTCCATTCTATTCATACGCTTTTTTACGACAAAAATGCCCAAACAAAAAAACGTACTACTATATTTATCTAAAAGATACATCGACAGCTTGTTGGAATTCCAGAGAATTTTTTCTTGAAGTGCAAATGCTATAGCAAGAGAGTCCAGCTCAACTGTTATATTTTATGGGAGGAAACAAGCACCCACACAAACAGTCACACACGCTCATTCACACACTTACATATTCCATGTGCTCCTCCCTTATATTTCACTTTTTCTTTGGGACACAATCACAATCACTATAAGGATATACCTACTCTTCTAATGTATATAGGAAATGGGGCTATTGTATAATCTCTATTTTTACTCCTTCTCCAATATATATAGATAAGTAGTATGAAAAGTCATAGGAAATGTAGAGTGAAAGAAAATGGGAAAAGTTGAGTGAGCAAGCACAATTCCACTCTTTTCTCATGACTTTCCCTTGCTCCACGCTTTAATCGTGGCTTTTCGAAGAATCTTGGCCTTGTGAAACGAGATTTTTTTATGAATCAAGCTTGCTTTCTTTGTCCAGAAAAAATATAGAAAGTGAGAATAGTTTGAATAGTAATAATGCATTGCAGCTTTTTTATATGATTATTTTCAACAGTACCAGTTGTATAGATTCCAGCCATGCTTGTTGTGTGCTTTGAAGCTATAGAAGAGTAAAAAGCAATAACTGTAAAAAGCAATAGAAAGAAAGAATCATATTATAGGGAGACGGGGAATAGTTATAGTCGAAAGAGAGAAGTTTCCCAGCTTCGATTTTTATATATGGCTTACTCGTTCCATTGTACTTTTTGAATGAGAGCATACATGCATGCATGCATGGCAAAACTTGTAAGGTCTTTTTTTAAAACTTGGTAGTGGCATCACTCGAGAAATTGCATTCTTTCCTTGTGACTTTTCCGGAATCTGAATGAGTATATTTCTTCTCCTGCAGAGTTCTCCTTTTTTATCTGGTGTATTTCTAAACAGTCTAGCTTTGTATGGACACATATAAATACGTTTATTTACAGTATATTTTCATCCTTTTTTCCACGAGAGAAAAAAGGAGAGTGAAATTTGAGAGATTCCGCTTCCGCTCTAGTTTTCTACATGTGTTCAAATACTGATGGAGTGAGGAAGGGATGGGTAAAAACAAAACAGAGTGAGAGAAAGGGAGCATTTAAAGCTTGGGAAAGTAATAGAAGAAATGGTGTACATAGCCAGTTACTGGTTGTTGTATCGAATTGGTGATGTGATGCGTTTTCTCTTCATTTCATCCGAAAACTTGTAATGTTCTCCACTATTACTTTTCTCCTCTGCAGCTCTCTCCTCAGTCCTCTGCAAAGTCGTGGTTGCGTTTGGTGAATAACACTCATCCTAATAAATGCATGCTTGTGTGTTTCTCCAGATATACGTTGATGGTCTCAAAGGCATACTCTGTGAAGATGCTTTACATACATAAGTACAACAAGTACACAAACTGCTAGTCAAAATTCAACTTGCCTTTTAGTACCTATTTAAACCATGTACGGTTTTTTCCACACCAGTCTTGAATAAAAAATTTGTATATATACACACACCAAGTCTTTCCGCACAATTTTCGATCTAGACACTTGTCTAGGGAAAAAATATGGGCTGTGTAATGTGTGCTCAACATAAAATTGCATACATGTCTGTAATATTATGTGTGCTCCTCGTTGGAAAATCCTGGTGTGTGCAATACTTCCAGCTTTTTACAACTTTTTTCCTTTCTCTCCCTCCAACATTCCCTTTTTCTTGGGAAGATTACGAGGAGAGAGAAAGTTGTAAGGGAAAATTCTTTCTCTCATGTATTTATGTGAACACTTTTGCTAAAAGCCTCATCGTAACTTTTTTTGTGTGTAGGAGTCTTATGATTATTACTGTTATTCGTTGTGAGAGGGAAAGTCGGTTGTTTCCGGCGGCATAGCTTGAAAACATCAGATGATGCTGAAGCATATTATACATCTGTATAGGTATTGTGTATGTATATAAATATACTACGCTGTATTCTGCATCATCATCATCACTGCCACCTCCACCGCCGGAAAAACTTGTGTACTCATAGTTACTCCAGGGATAGTGGATCTGTCTCCGTTATCACCGAAGCTATAAATATATGTCTCTTGGATGGTGAAAGGAGCAAACACAGATAGAGAGAAAGGAGAGGATGCACATCCAAAGGAATTTTTATGTGGTGACGGTGCCATTAGTAAAAAGCTATAGTGTGCCTACTCCAACCCAGCAGGCGTGGAGGGTAGACACGTTTATTTTTTTTTCTCTGGTGACAATGCAATGATCAGCAGGGAACTAGAAAGAGGAAAGAGATGAGCGAGAAAAAAAGCAGTGCAGTGAACTGGCTCTTTTCTCCAATAGGATATACATGCATCCCTTTTCACTCTTCAAGTCACGTAGCTTTGCATAGCGGAACAGACACAGGGAAAGGATGTCTGTGTATAAAAGACCATGTGTGCGAGCTGTCACGAATCAGGTTGCTCTTGCAATACAATGGCTTGAGCTAGCATTGCTTAGGATATTCTTTCTGTAGTATTTCCATGTGAGCTTTCTCCAGCGTGTTTTCTTCGTTGGAAGGGAAAGCATGAGAAATGTTTTGGAACCGAAACCGGTTAACCGCCGTGCTGGAGTCGGAACTTTTAGCTCATTCTCTTACATGTAACCATGCATAGGGGGCGCGTGTTGGAATATTTTATTTTAAGATCTTATATGGAAACGTGAAAAGCATAGAAAAACGAACACTCTGTTTTTATGATTAAGTGTCATATGGAATGGCAAAAATGGTCTGAAATGCGTCGTTAGTTCGAGATTCTAGGATTGTGACAGGATCACGATATCTGCTGACGACATGATACCTACATACGTTTTAGCGTAAACTTGAATGACATACTGAAACGGAGAATGAGTCAGAACGAAAAAAAATCAGAGCTGCTGTAGGCGGTTTTTCCCAACGAATTAAATGAGGCAGAGCACGTTAAAGCTAATCTTGTGCGAGGTAGAAGGAAATGAAGGGATACAAAAATGGAGCCTGCAAGTCGCACCGGCTCCTTAGTCATTTATGAATGAGTGCACAAAAGTGATCTGCAGATAGCGAGTTGAATATTACACACAAGCATGTCTACTATGAGGATAGACGAGATGGGGCATAAATATTCACAAACTTTTTTTTTGCCCTACTTCCATAAAAAAACAGCTTAAGGAAAACCCTTCTCGGTAGAATAATGTGAATGGAAAATTGTGAAAAAGTGTCATGTCATACGAGTATTCACATGTACAAGTTGGGAATAAGAAAAACTCTAAGCTCTTGTGCAGATTCTTCTCTCCCATATCCTTACACATGACTAGATTTCCTGGCTGAGAATGCAAATCCGGAAACTGGAGTGATCCAAATATACATAAATCTTGGGAGTTAACCACACGACGTAGATGAAAGCTTTTCCTTATATTATGTAGATATACGTGTGCACTCAAGGCTATATTGAATCAGATGGAAACAATGCACCTAAAAATTTGATGCTTGAAATGCAATCTGATATATGAGTAGTGGGAATGGATGTAATAGGCTTTGAATTTTTACGTATAAGCTTGATATTCCTTTCATCTGCCAAGTTGCATTCTGCTCCCAATTTGTAATTTTTTCTCGAGTAGAAAGAAGGCCTATCATGCATCAAGAGAAATCCACGTGAATATGAGATATCACTGGATGGCTCCTGTTCTTCTTTTTGTTGGAAGTATTTTCCTACCTCTGTTAAGGGAGAGTTTCAGCTTTCTCGAGTTTATTCATGCATTCCGCATTATTCAAACGTTGTTCGCCTAAATTTTATGTATTCTAATGCCAGCATAAACGTTATCCAAGAATGTGTGAGCCATGCCGTGAGACAGGATATAGTAGCCAAGTAGAGTGAAATGCAAGGCAGGTAGGTGGGAAAATAGTCATATTTCATGTTTTCCTCATTTCTTTCTTTTTACTCTCTCTTGAGACAGACAGAGAGAATGGAGTGAATCCAACTATAAGAGCTGCAGGAGTGTTCTATCATCTGGAATAAAATTATGCTTGTATATTTGTTTTCACCCTTCTTCCCTCTCTGCTAAAGGATTTTCCACTCTATATAGCCATGCACAAAGGTATACGATTTTCTCCATGGAATTATTAAATCGTATTATATACTATTCTTCCATATGAAACTTTATGTGTCAAGGAAGACGAGGTATTTAAATCACAGCAACTAAAGCCAAAAAAAGGTTATTAGATTTAATCTTATTTTCTTGTGCCGTTGGTAGAAAATTAGAAGGGAAAAGTATACATGCATGGCAAAGATGGATTTAAGCTAGCAAATGTTCTTATACAATATTTTAATAACAGAAATTGAAATACTTTATTACGAATTTAGGGCATGCAATCGTCCAAGTCATTCAAACATGTTACCGGAGTTTACCGGACACAGTCTGTTGCTCAATAAAGATGTCTTGTAGTTAGCCACAAACAAAATTGGCAAGCTTGCATGACACTCTACTCTGTACACTGATTTACAACGTCGTCAGAGTCAAAAATTTCATATAAATGTAAGTGACGTGTCCCTCAAACCGTTCTAGTGATTAGGTTGACATTCACCGAGAGTATCTTATGAAAAGGCGACTCTTCGTCTCTGAAATGAACTCAGAAAACCTTGGTAGGTATACAGATTACAGTCACGAAGTCAACTCGGCAGGAAAAATTCCCTCAGCTGACGACACTTTAGCCTTCATGACTAGAATATAAATCTAAACGTCGTGATAAATTGATGTTTGCCAGAATTAAAAGCTCGTGTTGCGTCTCCTCATAAAAAAATCAATGAGTTACAAGTAAACCACCGAAGAAGCTTGTGTGAGCAACTTCACCAATAAGAGCCTCTCATAATGTATGCGTAGATAAGCATACATTTTTTCCAAGTCATTTCACCAGCTTTTCTGAACCTCCTCTAAAATAATTTTTTCCTCGCTGTAGAGACAAACTCACGGTGAGCTCATTTTTTGGCTTCGAGTGAATGAAATAGGTTTTTAAAAATACTTTTTTTTCATATATTTTCCCTCATGAAACTCACCAAGTTTTTCTTGGGTTCTCTATCACTTTTCTATTTCATTATGGAGATCAAGTGCCAATGGGAAATAGCAATCATCAAATCAACCCTCTCTCACTCGATGTCTTACGCCATGTGTGTATTTGAGAGATGCATGCTTAAATATGCAAGCTTAGTGGCAGCAGACTTCAACATTTGTAGAATTGTAGAGATCATCCTTCATCCCGCATTAGGGATATCTGTCTTCATTTCTGTTATGTTTGACTGCGTTCCTTTAGGTCTCGTGTTTGAGTCGTTCTTTCTGTTCGAAAACGCAATCATTTCTTGTCTTTAAGTTTTGGCTGGGTTACCAACTCCTCGAAAGAATTTTCGTCCTTTTCCAGGATCTTGTGTTTAAACAACTCTTCATGAAATCAACAAGCCTGACATTCGTGAATTGTGGTAGCTTATATAGGGAAAAAAAACCCAACGAACTTTGGTGGAGATGTAGGAGATGATGATCATCAAAGTCATATTATTTTGTGCTGATATAGGTATCTAATGCAGTTTATGAATGGCAACGTAACTAGTAAACCCACTAATGCATTATTGCACAGTGTATATCACGTAATGAAGTAGTTCAGCTTGGTAAAGCCCATGAAGGGTTTATGTACTCTTTTTCGTCTTGCTTGAGCTTCCCTTCGTTTTCCCCTTCTTGTCCAAAATTAGATCATTTTCTTTGTGATTTTTTGTGGGAGTAAGTGAAAAAGGGTTTTTTGCAGTGCTTGGTTTTACGCTTGTCGTTTTCGTGTAAGACTGGATGTGAGTGAGATATATGATCACCAGGGAATAAATACTATGACTATGGTATGGTATGTGAGTATAGGGATGTGAAGGCTTGGTAAGGGTTGGGTAAAGGTTATTAGAGGAGCAGTCAATACAACTGTAATCTCTAGTTGACTTGAACTGAGCAGGTTTTACGTGCTTTGAGCATTGACGAATACATTTTTAGAAGATAACATGAGCTGGGAAGGAGTGGAAGACTGATGAGACAAAGAGGGAGGGAATCGTTTTAAATGATCTTCCTTGCTTACAACCCATGCTTTTCCTTTCGAAATGCTCACTGTTTAAAGTTTGAGTAGAAATAGAGTTTGCAACTGAGGTTCCCTTCTCATTATTAGTGTTTCAACTGAAACAAGAAGCCGACTTGGATGTGACGGCAGTGGGTAATATTTAAATTCAAACGTAATCAAGTGTTGTGTTGTGTAGAGATTTGTAATAAACAGATTTAGTTGAAATATTTTCCAATACATTGTATGAAAAAGTTTGCAACAACCACTACAACAGGAGACCATTTAAGGTAGTGGAAGTTTTTTGTAAGCTTTCGTGATCTCTCCTTTGTACTTTGTAATGTAAATTTAACAATTTGCTCAACGTGTTTAGTATGAAGTACCTATTACCCATGCAAACTAACAATAAAAGTATCAAGCAAAGTTATAGTTTGTAGTTGAACAGCTTAGGCATATGCTTAGCTTATATATTATGTAGCATCAACATAAATACAAATATTCGATTTATCTTTGATAAACGAAAAGTAAGATTGCGCTGATGTTTTTGGAGCATTGGGATACTTAAAAATATATTTACGACCTGAATTTAGAAATACTGATAAATTTCATACTTTCAGCAAAGTTCACCATCCTGTAACAAGATTTGACCGTAATGCCCTTTCATATTTTAAATTTCAGAGCAAGACAATGAGGCTCTAACCTGCTAGAAATGAAATTAAAGGTGATCCATCAGTCCAAATTGTTTATCTATCTGTTCAATTGAATTTATTACGAATTACACTTCAACCCTGGCAAGCTCTATCACTTTGCTTTCCTCAATATGAAAATAACGATGTGGTTCATGAGAGCAAGCTCTGTTAGAAATCTTTCTTCCTCCACTTTATCCCTGGTTGCCAGACTCACTTTCATTTCG
>JAHZNA010002339.1:0-16548 GCA_027743935.1 Sinodicranocentrus sp. ZH6
GTCTGGCTCTCATTCAAGCCCTTAAGGGCCTGGCTTATTTTGTCAAAAGAACAATTTTTTCATATTCTACGGCTTTTATATATTTATAGACGAAATCAGAATTTGAAAATATTGCTTCGTGGAAAGTCGGGCCCTTATTCAGGGCCTTTACGGCCTGTCCAATTTTGACCAATTCAATCCATTAGTCAAAACTAATAATCCTTAAAGAGGCTTAATAATAGTGTAAAGATATATTAAGTGAGAGCAGGCATATTGATGGATACTTTTGATGGTCATAGTCATGCGTGCTACGTGTAGAAACAACAAAGGCAAGCTAAAGCCGCCTTTAAAATTGCAAAAAATATTTAACCCTTGCACGAAGTTAGTAATGATTGAAAAAAACGGAATTCCTATTTGTCTCGTAGGCATTCAATTTCAAATATATTTCTCATATACCATAAGTTGTGAGCAAGGCATTGAGCAATCCATTCTAGTCATAACATATTATGCCTACGTGGAGGTAAAACTTAATTACAGACGCCACTTTGAGATTAGCCAATACAAGGAACACTTCACTAAAAGAAAATTTGCAGCTTACTTCCTGACAGAGCTTGTGCTACAATTATCAATCGGACATTGACAATAATTGCGACTTTATACCATCGATAAACCGCTCAATTTAGTTCAGGTAAAACATTACCAGGAAGAGGAATCCCATTTTATATTACCATCGCTCCGATATAGTTGGTATTGGTCCAGAAATGACTGACACAAAAAACATTTTGGTTATATATGTCTGTAATTAGTAATAAGTTTTTGTCTTTTAAGTGACAACGAAACGAAGAACAAATACAGTAAGCTTATAAGAATATCTCGGGGGATTATTGGTTTGCAACTATTCTGTGCACGTTTATGGTATACAAACCACCACATTTTACAATATTTAATTTCTTCAATAAATCCAACTTGTCAAGTTAACTCAAAACAGACTTTGTTCAAAGTGTCAACAGAAGTGTTTCAAACCTAAAAAAAAATAGTATTAAAATGGAACTCGCAGTGATTCACAAGGAAGCCTACCGGTGGCAATTTATTCTAATTTGCAGTGTTGTTTCTTTCTGCAATGCATACAACTGTGAGGATTATGAGATTCGTGGTAAATATTTCCAGCCAATGCTTGCAAACCATCCTGAAAACTACTTTGCCATCTTTTACGACATAGATCCTTGCATTGTAACCGCGGGTGAAGAAACCACTGCGAAAATGTACTTTCCAGTTTTACCAAGGGAATCAATTCAATTTTCATTACGACGATTCATGCAACCATACCATATCATTTTTACGACATGGAACTCTTCAATTGTGAATTACGCCTTGTGGAATCAAAGTTTGACGTATTATTCACCATTTAACGCACTTATCATGATACGAAGAAATTCTGATGAAGCAGACCTGTTTGATTCCGGTATATACAATGAATTGAAGATTTATCCGATGACCAAAGTTATCGTTTCAGTTCCTATATCCAAAAGCGAAAGACCAACAATAGAACTAATTTCTGCTTCGACTACAAAATTCACAGCAACATTTATTGATGAGAAGATTATGAAAGGTTTTTCGCCAGTACATTTTCACAAGACAATGCATTGTAATGGCCATGGCATAAGAATTCCGGCGTTAGTATACATTACATCTTACAGCTATTTTAAGAAGTTTTCAAATCCCTACGCGTGCAGAAACCTGGTTGGAAGAAGTGGATATTCTCTTCATTGCTATTCTGGACTTATGATCACCATCGCCCTCTCTGATCTGCATAACGTGTCCTTTAACATTTTAGATTACAACAATCTGCATGTATATAAGCAGTTTGTAAACGAGAATTGGTATTACAATTTAAATCAAAAGCAATCTTTTACCTCCTGGGAAAAAAGTACATATATTTTTCTTAAAAACGCAGAAGCCAGACTAATTTTTGCAACAATGTACTCCGAAAGACCTGTGTACTGCAAAGCCAAATTTCTTAAACAGAACGATCCATCAAAGATATTAATATGGACTCAAGGTTTCAACTGGGAAGTTTGGTTTGCAACATTCGCCGTATTTGTGGGAACCATCTTTGTTCTCCCTTCTCGTTTCTCATTTAATACAAGACTGTTCAATCAAATTCGTATATTAACGCGGCAATCCGTGCTACAGGTTGAAAAATCCCAGAGATACTTTTGCATTTCAATAATTCTCTTCGCCATGTTCATTAGTGGTTTGTATGAAAATCAGATCGGTGTCGGTGTCATAACCATTGCGCAAACATCAATTCTTCAGTCTGTCAAGGAGAGCTTCCAAAATGGATACAAAATTATATGGTATTTTAAATATTACCAAAACCCATTGGAAAGGCATGAGGTTCGATTTAACAGATCTGGTATAGCAACTAATGTTGGTGAAAATATAAAACGTATTGGGACTCGCGAATCCATTGAACATACCTGTCTTGACCTTGGCGAAGGAAAATATCTTACTTTTGGGACTTCCTTTTCTTTGGCTCAACAGCTTGAAATATGTGAAATGCACATGTGGAAAATCAAAGGTAAAAGGATGGTGTGTAATGAAATTCCCGAGGATTACCAGAGCGGTCCGGGATTTTTTGATCTATACACAGAAAATCGGTATTGGATGAGCAAGTCCATCTCAAGAATATACGAATCTGGTTTGTGGCGTCAATGGAACATTTGGATGCAGTGGGATCAAGGGTTTCAACTTGGACTATGGAAGTACAAAGATGAGCAGAAGGATGTGATCGCAGATGACATTGAGTATTTTAAACTTCTCCCGATATTTATGGGGTGGATGTGTCTTTGCTCTTTGGCATTTATATTTTCTTTATTTGAACAATTTATTAATGCGTCAAGGCTAAAACTGATTTGCACTAGTGCCAAGGCAATAATTATATGTATTCGAAATGTATTGATGCAAATAATACAAAAACTGGGAGAAATTTGCACGTGTTGCAGTAGCGGGTTAAACAGATGTCTGGATTACGTAAAGTTTAAAATTCTTTCTATGTATTTTACTATTGTGAGTAAGTATTAAATTTAAATTATTACCGCGGTGCATAATTATTACCCGTCAAGTTACTATCCACTTAGAACACGTCTTTCTACATTGTATCAACTTACATCTAAGTAGATTAGATGGCCATGTTAAATTATTGCTAAGCCTGACACAGATTATCTGAATTAAATTGATGAAAATCCAGATTTAAAAGGTTGTTAGTCTTTCCGGGATTTAAAAAGCAAATTATTAAGAATATATATAGTTGTGTTTTATCATAATATTTCTTCAAATTGTTCACTCACAATTGTTGTCAGTCATCCCTTGTGTCTGACAGATGCAAAGCAGCGAATGCGGCCAGTGTGCAAGATACTAAGATCACTATACAAATTTATTTCACAAGGCATGATACACTTGATGACGTCAATAGCGTTTGATAAGTTTAAATAATTTACAGTCTGTGACACTTACTTCCTGGAGCCTTGCAGATGCAAAAATTCATTTTTGAAAAAAGTATCAAAACAATTTCTTTCAAAAAGATGTACCTATTGATTTATCCACCATCCATTTTATTCTAAAGCTATTTATCAAAGCTGTAATTTATTTTAATTAATTACAGGCTATAACACATTTAAGCAATGTATTCAAGCAACTTAGAAATTAATGCAATGATGTACAAAACGCGAAATAAATATTTATTTCACACCTCTTGCAATAAAGAGTAAGAGCATGTTTTTAAATCCGTATTATCTACTTTTATTTTACGAAACAGTTACAGTTGTATGAAAATCTCTTTTTTGGTTAACTGGTAAGGATAAACTACATGATTTGTTATGTTAATAAGTAGTTTGAAATAATGCTAATTGTTCTCATCTTTTGTATGTCCTAAACTAATTTATACAAGAATATACAAATTGTAGCTGAGCTACGACGTTACGAATACAACTGTCTCTCATCAGGAAACTCTTTTCAGGAAATTATCAATGATTAAAAATAAATGTTTATACGTTTTGCAGAGTTACAAGATATGTCTCATATACAATAAATTTTGATGATGGAATTGAGGCTATCATTATTTTTCGAATTTGGAGGTAATACGTTATTATAAATGCCACTTTGAGATTAGCCAATACAAGGAACACTTCACTAAAAGAAATTGCAGTTTACTTCCTGCTAGACCTTGTGCTCCAATCATCAATCGGACATTGACATTATAATTGCAACCGTATATTCAACGCAAGCTGTCAATTTAGTTGGGCATGCTTTTAAATCTTGTTTTATTTTATTTAACCTTCTCAGCAATGGTAATAGCAAAGTAAGGATCAGAAAAAAATAGTAATTACAAATTTGAAAAGCAGGAAGAATACAACGACGTATTCCACTTTATATTGCTAAATCCATTATATATCCATTGCTCGAAGCTTCGGACAAAGGCTGAACATATCGTGGTTTTGAATTGGCCAAATTATATGTCACTCAAGTGAGAAAGAAACAGGAAAGAAAGATAAATAATTGCCAGTAATTATCCTAAGCTTGTTAAGGTTTCTCATGGAGGAACATCTTGTTTCTTTATATTAGTATTGTTTATCATACGTTGAATAGCTTTAGTCTTTCTCCAAACTTTTAACCAGTAACATCCATATTTTTCTGTTTGTTGATTCAGGGAAAGCGAAAATAAATTTAGTATCACATGAAAAAGTTCATTTCTTTATGACCATTATCTCAATATTTGTTTTAACAACAGCAATACATGGTAATTACAACGCTTGCAAAGCAGAGACAACTAAACTAAATTGTTCAAAAAGAGAAAAAACTAGTCGAACCAGTGTGTGTTAAAGTATATAAAAATTAGATGCAAAAGTGATCGTTTACGTTTCCCACTAATACTCATATGAAAAAAATATTTTGCACAATAAATTGCATTAAATTTTCGTGATAAATTGATAAACTCGCAATAGCTAATTCATAAATCTGTCATTGCAACATTTTACTTTCTTTTGTATTCAACAAAAATTCATCCACTAAGATGGCATTGTCTTTCATTCAACCATAATTCGTCAAAAGTATCAAAGCAAACGTAAAAAATGTAAAAACAACTTAAAAAGCACATGATAAAACCCTTAAAAACAATTTTTTTATTTTAATCAACAGCAAACCTGTTTGTGCATCAGAGTTACAATTACAAAGATATTTCGCCTACTCCATAAATTCTGAGCTTTACATTATACTATCCGCATCACAAAATATGCCAACGGGGAATGAATTTAATTATAGATGCAACTTTGAGATTAGCCAATACAAGAAACACTTCACCAAAGAACAATTTCCAGCATAGTTCGTGCCAGAGCTTACGCTCCAATTATCAATCCGACATTGACATTATTATTGCAACTTTAATTCAACGCCAACTGTGAAATTAGTTGGGCTTGCTTTGTTCTATTCTATTCACCGTTCTTAGCAGTCGCGATAGCAAAGTATGAAATAAGTATCGGAAAAAAGAAAAGTTATTATGAGTTTTAAAAGCTGGATGTATTATACAAAAAATATCCATTTTATATTGCCATTGCTCGAGTCTTTAAACAAAGGCTGTAGATAACCTGAAATTAACCGGTCATGAATACGTTGAGTTTTGTCCAATTATATGTCAATCAAGTGACAAACAAAAATGAAAATGGAAACATAGTTACCAATTGTAAGCCTTAGTTTATTAAAATTTCTCAAAAAAAAATCGTCTTTTTTTACATGTGTATAGCTAAGCATACGTAAAATAGCTTTAGTGTTGTTCGACATTTTTCATCCAATACCATTTTTGCTGTTCATGAGTAAAGTGAAAGTGATTGATGTAAAGTGTGAATGAAAAAATGAAAAATCCCTTTCTCTTGAGACAATAAACTCAATCAATTTTGAAACAACCTGAACATCACATGGAGTTCACAATCACAACCCTTTCACAGCAGAGAACGCAGAAACAAATTCTTTAAACTAAGGGACAAATTTACAAACATTTCTTTTAAGATTAGTTTAACTTAACGCAGTTTCAACTTAAGTTTATAAAACTAGTAATAACTGACTTTTTCCGTTTCCCACCGATATTAACATTTACAAAGAATTTCAGCTGTGAACATTTCAACTTGATAGTTTCAAGTAAAATATTTTACTTTATACTACCATTGCTCGAATATAAATTGCATCGGTCTGCAAGTCTACTAAAATGGAACTCAGGGTAATTCACAGGCAAGCCTATTCTATGCAATTTATTCTAATTTGCAGTGTGGTTATCTCTTATTGCTGCACATACAACTGTGACGATGTTCAGATTCTTGGGAAATATTTCAAGCCAATGTTTGCAGACAAACCTCAAAACTACTTTGCCATCTTTTACGAGATAGATCCTTGCATTGTAACCGGGGGAGAAAAAACCACGGCAAAAATGTACTTTCCAGTTTTACCCCGCCAATCAATCCGATTCTCATTACGACGATTTGTGCAACCGTATAATACCATTTTTACAAAATGGAACTCCTCGCTTGTGCAATACGCCTTGTGGTTACAAAATTTGACATTTTTTTCTCTATTCAACTCGCTTATTATGATTAGAAGGAGTTCTGAAGGAACAGTTCGATTTAGTTCTAGAGTTTACAATAAATTGAAGATTTATCCCATGACGAAAGTCATGGTTTGGCTGCCTACATCTGAAAGCGAAAAACCGACTATGAAACTAATTTCTGCTTTTCGTACCAAGTTTGAGCAAGGGAATATTGACGAGAAGATTTTAAAAGCCTTTTCTCTAGTAAATTTTCACAAGACAATGTATTGGAATGGGAACGGAATACGAAATTCCGGCGTTAGTGTACGTTCCTTATCCCAAGTATTTTCAAACGTTTTCAAATCCCTTTACTTGCAGATACCTCGTTGGAAGAAATGGATATTCTCATTATTGCAATTCAGAACTTATGATCACTATTATACTCTCTGATCTACATAATGTGTCATTTGAAATTTTAGATATGAGCAATGTGCAAGTACGACAGCAGTTTGAAACTGAAAATCGGCATCAAAATTTTAATCAAAAACAGTATTTTATCTCTTGGGAAAGATCAAAATTTGCTTTCAAACATGCAGCAGCAAGACTAAATTTTGCTTTAATGTATTCAGAAAGACCTGTGTATTGCAAGGATAAATTTCTAAAAGAGAAAGATTCATCCAAGATATTAATATGGACTCAAGGTTTCAACTGGGAAGTTTGGTTTGCAACATTCGCCGTATTTGTGGGAACCATCTTTGTTCTCCCTTCTCGTTTTACATTTGCTACAAGACTGTTCAATCAAATTTGCATATTTACGCGGCAATCGGTGTTACAGGTTGACAAATCACAGAGATACTTTTGCATTTCAATAATTTTCTTCGCCATGTTCATTAGTGCTTTGTATGAAAATCAGATCGGTGTCGGTGTCATAACCATTGCGCAAACATCAATTCTTCAGTCAGTCAAGGAGGGCTTGCAAAAGGGCTACAAAATAATATGGTATTCCACACATCATCCAAACCCATTGGAAAGGTATGACGTTGAATTTAATATATCTGGCATAGCAGCTAATGTAAGTCAAAATATACAACAAATTGGGACTCTGGTATCCACTCAACGCGCCTGTTTTAACCTTGGCAAAGGAAAATATCTGGGTTTTCAGAATAGTTTTTCTTCGACTCTAGAAAATCAAATGTGTGAAATGGTCATGTGGAAAGTAAAATGCAAAAGAATGGTTTGTAATGAAATTCCCGAAGATTACATCAGTGGTCCAGCACATTTCAATCTCTACACAGAAAATCGGTACTGGATGAGCAAGTCCATCTTAGGAATATACGAGTCTGGACCGTGTCGTCAATAAGTCATTTGGATGCAGTGGGATAGAGGATTTATAAATGGACTGTGGAAATACAAAGATGAGCAGAAGGATGTCATCGTAGATGAAATTTCGTATTCTAAGCTACTCCCAATATTAATTGGATGGATGTGTCTTTGCTCTTAGTCATTTCTGTTTTGTTTAATTGAACAATTTTTTAATGTGTCAAGACTAAACTTGAGTTGCACTTTCGTCAAGAAAATAATTGTATGTATTTGGAATATATTAATACAAAGTTTTAAACGTGTTTTCACATCTTGCCGTAGCTTTTTAATAAGATGTGTGGACTACGTTAAATATAAAATTCTTTCATTGTGTTTTACTATCGTGAGGCAATTTTAATTTGTGTTTGTGTTTAAATTTATTCTTTTACTGCCTATCATATTAAAACATTGTATACAAATTCTCCTTTAATTACAATTTCAGTAAGATATTTATTCTTTCCCCAAAAACATGTACTCTTTAAAATTATTTTATTTTCTCCCACTTTTATTTACAGGTAGAACAAGATTCTCTTGGATTGCGGCAGAAAACACATCTCTGTCTACGGGAGAATACATAGGGTTGGACATATTTTCTTTAATTTTCTGGAAACATGCCCAAAATCAACAAGTTTCCAACTTAAAGCTTAATAAAGACTCTTTTAGCCGGAAAATCCTTAAGAGTTGGAAAACTCGTTTAGTAAAATTACTAGTCACACTTGTACTAATTTAGACAAGGAAGCATAAAATTATATTCTGAGTTGAGTTAATATACTTTAATATTATACCTATAAGCATTTGGATTGGATATATCAAGTTTCTGCTGGTGAAAAATTGGAAGGTATTTTATTCAAGTTTCTCATTTTCCTCATATGCTTTGTTGTTCTAGAAGGATTTCCTAAATGGAGAGGTTTGGAAATCAGGATGATTTTATTCTCGGTAAATTTATTTGTCAATTGGAATTTTAATCCTTTAGTGTTTATCTTTGTTTGCGCAATATACTATGCAGATGTGGGACTTTAATTGTGAGTTATTATAATCATTTATGATGTACATTAGTAAATGATGATGAATAGTCTGAAGGCTGGTAAAATTATGGGGAATATTGCAAACTGTACAGATGCTGGGTAATATTGCTAACCTCATGGGTAAAAATGGCAAAATTGGAAACTAAAAGACTTTAATACGTGATGGTGGCTATGAATAGCCAGAAGTTTGAAAATATTGCAAGGATATTTGTTAATATTGCAAATTAAATAAATGTAAACGCTCACTTTGAGTTATCCAGGGAAACAAATTTGGCTCATGAGCATGCGTGAGGTTATTTTAGCTTTTCTTCTCAAACATGTAGGAAATACTGATAATTTTTAATGTGTAAGCATACTTTTGTTTTTGCAGAGCTGAAATCATTCTTGTTGATTTTTGTATCACAAAAGTTTCTCAAATTGAGAAGAACAAACCTGGTCACAAAATATTTCCAGCTGGCTCAATATTTATTTTAAAAAGCTCTACTCCAGTCAACATACGAGAAAAATCATTCGTGATGGTCGCCCTAGTGAGCACAAAGTGTGAGGGTAGTCTTTTAAAACAAAAAATAGCATTTCTTCCGGCAAATATGTTCATAAAATTGCTTTTTTGTTATTGTGATGCTTTTGTGAAGCTTTTAACAACAATAGTTAATGGTCTCTTGGTGGTCCTACATATATATAAGTCAAGCACTGTCAGTGGAGTACCGGCGTGTAAGTTAACATGCCGGGGAAGTAAATTTACATCCCGCGAGGAACGCAAATTTATGTCTCTCGAAATTGCAATGAAATTATTTGTATTGAATATATAAATTAACATCCCTTAAAAATTTTGAAAATTAAAGTAACAGAAACTGTTAACGAGTAACTTGACTTTAAAACTTTAAGCAACTTATCATATGAAAGGTCATAACACATTAATGTAATTATTTTGAATTTTTAAACATAGGAATGTAAATTTACACGCCAGGAATATAAATTTATATCCCTTAGATGTAAATTTACATCCTAGGGATATAAATTTACCTACATATGTTCCAAAATAATTAATGACTGCATTTTTTTAAATTGACAATTAATATACTTGAAACTTTATTTATTAGCTCGCAAAAGTGTTTGAAGTGCGAGCTTATGAAATCATCCGAGCTGTGTGTGTGCAATGTGCATGCTATGTCCACATAGCTTTTTTATTTGTGTTCTAAGTCCAATATGACTGAATTTGATGTTTTACTGATTGTATAGGGTGTTGAATTATATATGTGTGATGTTCATGTGAAAGGATGGGCTGATCTACTGAGTGCATACAATTTTTTTCTCTGTGGAATAAAATGAACAAAGATACGACCAGATTGGGTGTTCTTTAAACTGAGACATTAGAACAACAAGGAAAATAAAGATTTGACTTTTTAAGATTTAGCAAGATATACTGAGTTATATACGATTGGTGTTCCCTACTGGGGCATGGGGTGTTATAAAGGGTACATGGGGTAGTATACTGGGTGCATGGGGTGTTATACTGGGTCCATGGGGTTATATTATACCAATTGACTGTGACCTATCCGTACTAATTGTTTTAATGCGTACGTTAATTTTCAAAACTAATTTTCATTCGCAATTATTTTGAACATTGCATAAACCAAGAATATGGATATAAATGTACTCCCGAAGGATGTAAATTTATGTCCCTATTTTTTGGAGGGAGATAAATTTACGCTCATCGTGGGATTTAAATTTACATCTCCGGCATGTAAATTTACACGCATGTACTCCACTGACTGTAATGGTATAAACATATGGAATGGATCAGAGATGGATGAGAGAGATGTGAATCAGTCCAGATTTTTATTTTACTTTTTATGTCATACTGTTATAGAACTAAACACTTGTCTTCAAATAAAGTTTATGGAAGGTTAACGAAAGCTTGAGTGTTAAATAAAGTATGTCTTCGAAATAGCCAAAGAGTGTTTATTATTGTTACGCAAAAATCAATGCCTATTAAAATCTTGAAAATTTACGGTTAATTTGTAAGACCTTAGGTGATAGTATTCATGTGTATTAATTTTTTTGTAATCCATGTTCAACCGTGTTTGGCGGTATAATATATTGACTTTCTTACAATTTTTTAATAGCTATTACATGCTTTTAATAATAAATATAGTATAATTATATTGTAATGGAAATTCATATAGACAATCAACTATCAACTACTGCTAGAAAGTCAAGCTTTCAACTACTGATGCGATGCATTAGCTTGTGAATATTTATTGACACAGCATTAATTGACAGGATCCAGATTCACTCCTAGCATACGTTTTGACTGAAGAAATGATGGGCGTAATGATGGAAGAAACTCCCAGCATTTTATCATAAATTCATATCTAACAGCAAAAGAATATGTTATTTTGGGGAAAAAAACATTAAAATAAATAATTACTCACAAATTTTGTGTTGCGTGCTGTGGCTTTTCTGGCCGATCTTCTTGTTCCAGTCGATGTTAACATTGTGTCCACGACAATACCTCCAAATCTGGGAATGCTTTTGCACCTGTAACAAAAAGAAATTAAAATATATATGAAAAATCCATTACAATCACAAACTATATTTAAACTGTTGATAATTCTTACCAAACGAGTATATTTCCCACATGATAATCCCAAACCCCCAAACATCTGATTCCAAAGTAAATTGTTACCGTTTAAGGGACTCTGGAGCCATATACCGCCAGGAAAATGGTTCATGCTGAGTTTTCATGTTGCTGTAATTCCGACGTCCAAGTCCAAAATCAGATACTTTTGCAGTTAGATTTTCAGTCAGAAACACATTTTTGGTTGCAAGGTCACCATGCACCATCTAGAAGTAATTTTTTCAAACGTTCAGTAATACCCTTTATAATTAGTATTTTTTTAAAATTTAGTTTGTCTCACCTTTTTTGCCGCTAAGAATTCCATTCCAGATGCAATCTCGTAGCTCCACTTTTGCGAAAAAACGCGAACACTTTTCGTAGAAAAAAATATCGAGATAAAAATATTGCACTGGCGCATCACAAATATTTTTAGACCTTACCTTTTGTCATATTTGCAGTGCATGCTCCAATAACTCCAACAATATTCTCGTGTAAGCCCACATGAGATAATATTTTTATGTCTGAAAATAAATTGGCTGCATACGCTACATTGGCAATTGTCGTCATTTTAACAGCAGCAATTTTTGCTCCGTCTTCTGGATGTCGAACTTCAGCTCGGTACACTTGCCCGAATCTTCCTGCTCCGAGTTCTCTACTTTTATCTAAAAGGTTTTAATGAATTTGAGTATTATTCTAAAATTAAATGTATAAAAATTTCAAAATATTCAATTACCAATATTAAAAGCATCATTGGGAAGCTCCAGGTTGATATCGTACGGCCCTGTGCTGGGGTCTATTGCAGGGCGTTCCACAATTCCCTCCTCCTGTGGAGCTTCGTTCTCGTCACGAATTCTCTTTCGTTCATTATTCCTCAAAAAAACTTTGTAATAAATAAATAGCACAGTAGCAATTAGTATCAAAATCAATAAAATTGTAGGAGCAACAAAATGTTTGATAAAATTCTTCTCCATTGGTTTTGACGGGTATTCTGGATTGAATGGATGACCTTCCAAATCTACAATGACAATTTTTGTATACAGGAGCCAAAAATCACTATAAAATTAAAATAATCAAAGTCTACTTACTTGCCGCCTTTTCAATGAATTTGAAGTTAGGTTTATTTCGGTCTAAAGTATTTTCATTAAATGTCCACCACCCAAAATGCTTATGATTCTCTTTTGTTGTCAAATGATCGTCAAATGCCTCCGACAATATAACAGTAGTATTTAGAGCCACAGCCCAATTATTTGCCCATTCCCAGTACTCCACCATTTCCGGAATATTTTGAACACTGTTAATATTTGTGTCAGGCCAGTGCGAATGAAAACCCACATTAATGTTTCTGTTGATCTTGCGAATTTTTAAAAGACACCTTTCAAATTTCTTAAAAATCAAAGGGAATGTGGCGTCTACCCCATAAATTATTTCTTTGTGTTGGTTCTCGATAGAAATAAACGGCGTCCATTTGGGGTAATAAAGGAGTTAAATATTCCTTTAAATGTAATCTCGAATATCCACAATTATCGATAGGCAGAAGCATACCGACGTTATAATTAACGTTTTGCATTTGAGGCTTAACATTTTCAAGGGTGGACATGGAAAGATTATGATAGCTTAATAGAAAGGTTTTCACTGTTCCTTGGTAAATTTCGTTTGCTTCATCAGCAAGGCGCATTGGCATTGTCAAAGCTTGTAGGTTTTTTATCTTTACTAAATTCAAATAAACACTGTAACACCACTTCCATTACAGGAGGACTATAACTAGCTCTATTTCCATTCCAGTAGGCAACTGCTGACGGTATTACATTTCCGCTGACTTCTATATATATTTTAAATGGTTTATTGTATTGCATAGCATTTTTTGAACATGTTGGTTTTTAAAATTATTAAATACTCACCTTCGTTATATTTAAGCATAACTTCTTTAGTAACAATTTTGCTAAACCGGGATTATATCGTGTCAAGCATAGCCATCAAGCCAGAGGGGTTGTACGCATTTTTTGAAGGATGCAATAAACGGTCAAACATGACAAGGAAATGATTCTTGTTGAACTTTTTGAATTCTGGTTTTTCAAATTTAGAAATTCCTGGGCAAAATAATAATCTTGTTTAATAATTGTAAATTATTAGTTGATTAAAATAACTTTCGTATATTTGTGCATACCTGTCGCTTTCTCCTCCAACACAAACTCAAATAAAGATCCATTTTTATAATTACTGGCTTTCCACCATCCACAAAATTTGTACGGTAACCAATAATTGTCAAAAGCTTCATAAAGTACAATACTTATGTTGTTTTTGGTAGCCCAGTTGTTCATCTGACTCCAGAATCTTACTAAATTGGGATAAATTGAGTTCCGTCTAATTCCAGATCAGAGTGGTGGAATTGAAATTGGATTTTAACATTTTTATTTTTCTCAAAAAAACTGTCGTGGCACTTTTGCAAAGAATCGATAAACAATTTGTAATTATTTTCAAATGAATTTTCCAGAGGTACATCATCCTTCTTAAATACAATGACATCGGTGTACTGCAAAATTTGATTTAGTCCTTTATCATGGCAATGCGAGAAATTTATTATAACACCGAGCTTATAATTGAAACTCGATGAAGTTTTAATTTGTTGCTGAGCGTAGCTAAGATGGTTAACATAGCCTTCCAATGTTTTAATATCGCCATTGTATTTAAAAATTATGGTCGAAACTGTTCCAATATGGATAAAGTTCGCTTCATCTGCAAGTGCTTTATGAAGGTCAAAATTTCTTTCATTGCCTGAAAAACTAAATATTATCTGTGTCATTAAGAGTTCAATGTGTGTTTTGTCTTTTCCTCTTTGTTTATTAAACTTGGCAGCCACCGTGTTTATTGAGAATGAATTAGATTTACCTTTATTGTCATCGAATACATTACAAATTAAGACTTTGGAGAATTTGTAGGATATTGTTTTTATCATGTTAAAAATTTGGTTATTGTCGTAAAAATCCTCTGGGAGATTTGTTCCATCACCGGGGAAAATGTGAGGGCAGAACACAACTGACACTAAATCTCGATTAAATACGACGTTCTGTTCAAAGAAAATATAAATAAAATTTCTTTATTGTTAATCTGTGAATCAATTTACGTACCTGACCCAAACTAGCACTAAAGCTGAACAAGAGAATAGGAACCAAAAGGAGTTTCATATTTTTTAAGAGAAAAACTCACTGGCAAGAATATTGAACAATTATATTCTAAATGGTGAAGAACATCCAAAAATAAGCATTTATATTCGTTAATTTTGTTTACCACTTGTGAATTTGATCACATAAAAGGGAATTTAATCAATTTTATAACCCATTTCGTAATAAAAAATGACAAATTTTCATGTACAGCGACTCAAAAAATCCCATTCCCATATATCAGTATAAATGTCAATCCATAATATATTACATCACAAGTTCACTTGAGCATGAACATGTATAAACACTTATCTTCCGTGTCACTGATATTCCACGGAAAAAGACAACTTACTTTTTGATTGACGTTTTCCTTCCATCAACAATAATCGATAAGCACAGCACATACCAATGCCTTTTGAAAGTTAATATTGATGATGCTTGGATATTTGGATTTTGACCGTTGGAACGAAACAGTGTCAACAAAAAATGACAAAATATATTTTCCGTTCACTTCAACCAAAATCATTGACCGTTGTTGATTCATGGGTGCATAGCATTTTGTTTTTTACCCATCATTGAACAAAATACATTAATGATATACTTAATGGGGATAAATAGGCTGGTATGATGGTTAAGTGAACAAAGATGTAAATCTTGATGGAATGATTTTAATTAATATGCTTGATTAGGATTCTAAATTGCACATTCTCTATTTCTAATAATCATTTTACAATGGTGAAGAATATTTTTCTTCTGCGTATACACCAATAAAAAATCTATATTTATTATTAATTTCTGCTGACTGCGATTGACGAAATTTATTAGGGACCTGATAAACATACACTGCATAGATAAATACAGAATGAATTCATTTACACCTTATTATTTTCCTGTATGCTCCATCATGTGCAAGTAATTAATGTAAAATGATTTTATATTATTTTATAAAAAAATAAACAACGAAAAAAAAGTAAACCTGGATGGAGGAGAGAATAAACCACTTTAAATAAATTGTATTTGAGCATCTATGTCCATTTATTTGCATAGTGCTCTCAAAAACCACTCTTGGGTGTCTGCTCAGGTCACCAATGTCATGCTTGAAATCTTAGTCTTCCCTGCCTGCTTCTCTTGTATAATATTTTGAGACTATTTCCTGAAGCATAACATGTTTGAACATTAAGCCGAGTTTATTCCAGCTTGTGCTTGCGCAATACTACTCCTTGTCATTTTATTACAATCTCCTTTTGCCTTTGACTTCCTGGATTCTCTCAACTTAAAAAAATCACAAGATTAGCAGTCCATGGCTTGTTGCATCCAAGAAAGATGACCTTCGGCTCCTTTACATCATTCACATAAATGACTTTTAACTTCATATTTTTATTTTATCTCTGGAGTTAACTGGACTATAAATACCTTGTTTGCAAAGACATTTGTCACGAGTTCATCTTTCGTTCTTCCAAACGACACATTACACTTCCACCTAAGCAAACACTCCACTCCACCTCATCTTTCACTCATCCAGTGAGAAATAAAGTTAACAATGAAGCTCAAGATAATCCTTTTACTCACAGTCATCATAAATCATCATCATGTCACCAGCGAAGTAATAAATTCACACCCGGAAATGTCATTTGTGGTTTCACCAATGTTTTCTTGGTATACCGGTAAGTATTTTCTTACAGCAAAAACATTTCATCATTTATGTTATTTTCGGTTTATATTTTTTGTTTTCACAGATCCTGACAACTCCACCATTCCTGACACTTCCTCAGCTAGCAAGAAAATCTCTTGGACTGTCACCGAAAAAGATATCACTACTCGATTTAATCTGAAATA
>JAHZNA010002340.1:0-17758 GCA_027743935.1 Sinodicranocentrus sp. ZH6
CTGAGAGCCAAGATAGAGTCGATTTTAAGGACAGTATGAATCCATTAGAAGTTGCAGTCGTCAAACCTAAAAGACGAATGACATTTGAAGACGTACATAAACATATTTTTGATTGATTTTTATCATAACGATCAGCCAATAGTGAAATTTGTTTAAAATCAGATAAAAACGGATGATCATGCATATGAATGTGCTATTTATTTATAGGATCAGTATGGATTAAGTGAAAATTTCAAGGGTTTTGCTTTGGTTCTAAATATCACGGAATTCCAAGACACGCATTTGAATAGGAATGGAGCAAAGCATGATACTCATTACATGACCCAACTATGGTCTTCATTAGGATATGAAGTAACTTGTGAGGAGGGGTACTTCAGTTTCTCGGTACTTTCTCAATCAATGTTTTTAATTTAGACATTTGTTTTTGCTATAATACGTTGCTTTTTATTTATTATGTGTTGCATTTATTTACCCTAAGTTTTCTTACTTAAATTTAGAAAGTTGAAAGAATACTGGAAGATTTTAAATCCAAATTTTGCGACGGATTACCTACGCCATCATCTTGTGTCATTTTCATTGGAAGTCATGGTCAATTCAGCACAATTGAGACATCCGATAATGAATCGATTAATTTATACAAGCATATTATCTACAAATTTGACTCAAACCAATGTCCTCAACTGAGGGGAAAACCTAAAATATTTTTCATCCAAGCTTGTCAGAGGTTTGAATCAGATGCTGTGCCTCTGAAGGACGAACTAGAAAATCCCATCGACGATGCTATTGTTTGCTTTTCAACAATCCCTGGATTCGTTTCCCGCCGTGATACGTACTTGGGAACATGGTATACTTATTGCTTGACGAAAGTTATCATGGAAGATGCCCATCGGATGGATTTACTACGAATGCTTAAAAAAGTACG
Organism: Sinodicranocentrus sp. ZH6; assembly: GCA_027743935.1. NCBI lineage: Eukaryota > Metazoa > Arthropoda > Collembola > Entomobryomorpha > Entomobryidae > Sinodicranocentrus > Sinodicranocentrus sp. ZH6. Next base: position 923 of record JAHZNA010002340.1, read on the forward strand.
ATATAACATTGTAACAAATTAAAAATAATATTATGACTTGCAAAACACTGAGGAATGAGAATTGACATGAATCCGAAATGCTTTAAAATAGACTCAAGAGACCATGCGGAAGATCATTACCAACGCTCCTGATGGTCAACTCTCTACGTTTTTAGATATGGGTATTAAAACCTTGTACTTCAATATGTCTCCAGAATGATTGACTAATTCTTTTATTTTAAATTTAAAAAGTGTGTGTGATCAAGATGGAAGTAGAAAAACATTTTACCCCAAATATCTAAATATTTATACAATATAGGAAGTATCTGACAATCGTGAGTTTGTAATTTTCCTGAAAAACAATGCAATGCAACATTATCTACTGCTCGTGTTCGCGCATTTTCAAAACTCATTTAATAAAAAAATGTAATTAAAAAAACAAAAACAAAATTTACAACGAAGTCATTTTACAAATAGTCTCACTCGAGGTAAAATTTGACATATACTTCTTTTGACTTTTCAAATTGTTTTATCGCAATTTATCATAGTCTGATGATTCAGTATTCTTGTTGCAGCTCTTAAATTGAATCTTTTGCTCAAAACAGTTAACATTGCTGCTGCTCGGTACCGATAGCTTTCCCTTTTTGGAATCCTCATTTCACAGAATAGCTCACGTTCTTCCTTGTCACTAGAGACGCTGTGTAAGTAAGCTCTAAAAACTCTTGCCGTTCACCCAGACATAATAGAACTCGAATACTGATGAACTGCGTGTGTCTAAATTTACACATTGATGTAAAATATTTAAACATTATGATCGTACGTTGATTTTGTCAAACAGCAAATCAGCTTTAGTTTCTCTTCTGATGAAGCCTCAGAGATGGACGTAAACCTGTCGTCCTGAAGTATGGAACTAAATCCTTTCCTTTTTGCCAGTAGTACTGTCTAAAATGGATAGATCTCATTTGAATAAAGATATAAAAGTGGACTTTGAGGTCAGCCTCAGCCACCATCATACCAAACCATGGATTTTACATCTCAGTATACAACCAAACTTACCAACCTTTTCTTTCTCAAAAATTTTCTTATAAAGTTGTTTCGCTTCGTTGCTTTCCACTACCTCGAAGGTAATTTTCGTAAAATACCTCAGCTTTTTCTGCAGGTTTGGATAGTGCTATGGATTTTCCTTTGCGGAGGAGTTTTGCACATGGAAGAGTTTTGTAAGGTGACATAATCGTCCGCCGAGAGAAGGTGCCCCATTTTTAATTTCCTCCAGAGAACACACTGAAATTCCGTTTTTACGCGATACGAATCAGAAAGGAATGATTTTAAATGGTTTAAAGTTCTGTTTTCGCTAATCCATATCTAATGTTAGTATCTCGACAAATATTGTTTTTGAGCAAAATATGTTCAACCGTTATAACGGCAACAATTAACGGTTTCGAATTTTCAAATGACAACATAGTGTCTAATATATCATTCGAAAGGTAATTTAAAGTTAAGACGTTTCCCGTATTCAGTTTTCAAAAATCAGTTACTGGCTGGGCGTTATAAGGGTAATCTTAATTTCTTGTTAACGGCTTTATATTTCCCCGTTCTGTTTTCACTAATCTAAAAATAAAATCAATGTTTCTCAACTATTGTTTTTTAGCCAAATTTACCATTATATTTGTATGGTTTATCTTTTTATCTAGCTTACGCAGCAGCTCATAATACCGAAGATTCATTGTCATTTGAAAAATATCGCTGATTTTGAGAAAAACATTCATTCTTGTACGACATTTGAGAAACGACATGGGGACATTTGTAGGAACATGTTAGGCTAATAGGCTACCTATAAATACCACACTAACCCCTTTTGCACATAATAAAAAACACATTTGAATATGAAGTCATTTTCTGTTTCTCTGTAAAAAATTCTTATTGTTTACTAAGCTCTTGAAGATGACAAAGGAATTTTGTAGAAAGCTCGAGTACTAATTGTTTCACCAACTGTCAACCATGAGTACCGTCCAATTTAATCATATGAACTCATTTCATTTAGACAATGGCGCTCTCGAAACAATGAGGGCCAACAACAACCAATGCTAAAATGACAGAAATGGATGTACGTAAACTAAGTAAGCGTAAACCAGCTTCATATCTAATAATAATGTAATGACCTAATTTCCAACGCAATCTATACGGAACGGGAAGTGTAATAAATACTTGTTAAACTATTTTCGTGATTGGTACCCTAAAAAACAAAGGTTAAAATTTATCTGGTTTAAAAAACTTTTAATTATTCGTAGCCTGACATCCAAAATTCCAGTTTCCTACAATATTATGAATTTATTTATCTTCAAAATTTTCATTGTATAATCAGATCAGAATACTAATAAATTATAGTAAAACAATATGAATGAAAAAATGTCTAGTACCGCCAGTTGCCCAGATCCCTTTATTACATCAGGTAAGTAATTGTAAAACTCTATGATTACTCCTGCAAATCCCATTACTGCTACCTCTATCGGGAAAGTCTCTTTAAAAACTTGCATCTCCAAAGGTCTCCCGAAGTTAGTCCAGTGTATTTACGGCATCGCCGACGCCCAAAAGTGTGGAATTCAAGCCAGCACATTAATTTGTAAAAAATGTGCCAGACAAGAGGTTCGCCTTAAAGGAAACTTTCAAACTGACGACCCTTGTTTTACCAGGATTCCGAAAAGCTGTTCCGGAAATAGTTCGCATGACAGAAGTTATGGCGGTAAGTTAGCATGACATGCTTGTTTTCTGAGGCATTAGTTTGACATTGTATGCATAATAGTTACATGAATAATACTTGTTTTTGCCAACCTATAGTGCAACAGAGAAGTTGTGTTCCATTTAAGGGACCATTGACGGAATATCGAGAAAGTTATCGATGGAGAAATCCGAAATCTGCACCAAATATTACACATGTTTATTCGAGAGTTGAGGATCGACCTGGATGGAATTCATCCATAGCATTACCTGGTAAGCTATATGTAGAAAGCATAGACGCTGCGGAGGCTAAACTGAAAGCATTAGACGTGGCGGAAGAACCTGTTCCAGAAGCTTTAATAATTGCTCGGCAGAAAATTTACGATCAGTATAGATTAAGTAGGCAATTACCGAGTGGGAGACGAACAAAAAATCAAAGTACTGGAGTCGGGTGTGCCCCCGAAAATTTGGAATTGTATGAGGAAGAATCTTGTTTGTCCGACTATTGACAGCTATTCACATATTTATCAATCAATACCAACCATAGATACAGTCATCAACTGGTAAGTTTGACAAAAAGTTTTAAGATTTTTTGTTTGCATATTGTAACCCTTTTGTTAAATTTTTACATGTATCATATTTTATTTAGTTGGGTGATGGTTCAATAACAAAATTTCTCAATGCATCGAAACAGGAATAACAAGATTCTTATGAATTCGGATAATAATGAGCTAGGCGAAAGCTGTGGTGGTCTTCACGGTTGCAACTGTTTTTGTGGAGTAACATGTCATGGTCCGTTGTGTACATGTCCGCCAGAATACAAATACTTTATATGTAATCCACAATCACAGTATCCATACACGCAACCTGATTACACTGGAGCAGCGGGTATCAGACCATGCAAATGTTGCTTGACCGGAAAAGGCACAGGTCCAAGAAAAAAAAAGGAAGCATCCGATACTAGCAAACCTAACTTGAGGAACACAGAAGTTAAAAAAGAATTGTGCAGTTCAACAAATGATTTGCAAAAGTTTTTCACACGGATTCCAAAGCCACTGAGTCCGGAAGAAGAAGAGGAATTTAGATCCCAATTTTGTCTTACGGATTATCTCCACTACAAGTTCTTAGAAGCAAAACAGAAAGCGTTGAAAAGGCATAATAAAAAATTCCCGGGGATTTACAGCAGTTCATTCATTCCAAACAAAAAGGGAGAGTGTTGATGCTGACTTGGCTAAACTTTTGAAAGTTAAAAGTAAAAGGGAGCTAGGGCCGTACGTCACTCTGTTAGGCATTGTCAACATTGAAGATGGAATACTCCATGACTCCATAACTACTGCGCCGGGATAAAAACGAAAAACCTCAATTTTTTAACTCCAGATCAAATCAAGGATCAGATATGGCAGTAGTGTAACATAAATTTCCGGTCAAGTGTGAATTTACCATAAATTTTTGTGTTTATTAGTGATATTAATCAAAATTTTAAATAAAGCCATATTTCATTCATCTGCCAATAAATAATCGTGAAACTTAGCTCTGTGCTAAGATTTTTGTTTAAAATCTATATAGTTTATGCATAAAATTAATCACCGTCATGGCCATAAAGCAAATGCACCAAATCAAATCACCAAAGGCTGACTCCAACTTTGAAAGCAAGCCAAAGTCAAAGAGCAAAAGCCCTGCTGCAAAGTCCAGCAGAAGCCCTGCAAAGTCCGCAAAAGAAAATGACTTAAAAAGGCACAAGAAAGTATACATCAACGAGGAAAGCAACCAACACAGCGACACCAATAATGCTACTGCAGATAGCGTAATTGAAACTACTCTACCATCACCACCTTTCGGCTCCTCCTTTACTAAAGGGAAAGAAAAACCTTGGGAAATTTTAAAAGACCAGGAACTTTCTGCGACACTCCCGTTAAATAAAAATGAAATTGTTAGTGATGATACCAAAATAGAAACTGAACAGCAAACGATAAGCCCAACCAATGCTGGCAACGTTCAAGCTACTTACGGTGACTGCACTTACTGGGGTACAGCAGCCTTCCATACAAATGAAACGCACATGCCCACAATTAATGTTGATTTCAGAGCAGGAAATGTTGGCTGCTGGTGGAAATCTAGATCAAGTCGGTGTGCAAAGTGTCAGACTCAACCGCTAATTAAAAGACCTAAACCAAGTGGGGGTTGCTACGGTTTAAAACGAAAGAATGCAAAAAAGATGGAGGAAACTGATCAAGATAAATTATTTAAAAGTTCAAAGGTTGTTACAGGTCTCTGTTCCTTTTGTAAGGATAGCACTAATGGAGTTGGTTGGGGTGTCTGTGGGCATGATGAAAGCGCTAATGGCCAGAAAAACGGTATTGTTTTGAACTTGCACGGCAATAAATCAGGTTATGCTATAAGCAGTACAGTGCAAGGAGGCAAATAAAAAATATTCCGACTATTTTATCCAGCAGCTAAGCAAGGTTGCAACTGCAAGTCTGACAAGCAAACAGTGCAGACAGAGTACATGCATTCCTTTAAATGGCCTGGTAATAACAAATCTACCCGAAAAAGTAAAAAGCAAACAGTAGAGGATGAAGATGAGCAGTTACTATACATGATGCACGAGTTGTACCATCGCCCACCGTGGAATCATGACACCACTCTTTCTCCACCTCCTCCTTATGAAACATTAGGGACTACAGAAGCAAAACTGAATGAATTAGACGGGATCCTCAGTTCAAGCAGCAATAACAGCAATAATTCGTCATCGGATAAGGAAAATGCAAAAACGAAGGACAAACTTCAAAATACAATGAATCCTCTCACTAAACTAATTACTGACAATGATGATGCAGACGACGAAGAGGATTACGATGGAACATGAAGTCATTATAATACGGAAAAAATTTCCCTTGTATGAATATATGTAATATCAAGATTCAATCCAATCTTCTAAAACAGAAGGATTCTACATACGTAGTAAATCATTAGTAAATGAGTTTAAACGCGCCTGATTAAAGTTTTATTGCACAAAATGTTGGGTAAGTATCCCTCAGGATTATTTTTGTCATACAGAAATTACCAAATAAATATGAACTGACTTGTTTGTATAAGAACCAACCAATAACGAACATGTGAGAAATTAGTATGTATAGGAATCGATTCCACTGCAATGTAACAATGACGTAATAATAACTTTACATAAGATATAAATGAATAGTTTGAGAGTTATTATTCTTCGTGCTTTGAATAAATACGTATTGGCACGAGATAACAGTTAAATTGACTTTTGGTAGGTTAGGTCTTCGAATAGAGGAAAGTATACACTTGGTAATAATGATGGGTTAAAAATACTGTTAAAAAATTCACTCGACCCAAAATCGATACTCGGAGCATACGTATGAATAAACAACAAAACTTGGGCGATTATGTTTGAATAATGATCAACTTTTTGTGCTGTTATTCAGGTGGTTTCTTATGGTGAGCCCATCCGTGAAAGCATTTTGTCAACTTCCTGCTTTCGCGACCTTTGATGCTTGCATACAGCTTCCTGGGTCGGTCTGGCTGTTTTGCGCGTAAATGCTGAATATAAACCTGAGCACTTTTGTAAGCCAGTTTTACTTCAACCTCCGAGGATTTAGATCCAAGCCAAAGGAAGACTTGCTCGCCATTGTCCAACAACATGATATCATCATCGGCCAGATCATCTTGACAAAAGTCAGAACATTTCTCTGATATAATGAAGTAACCCTTTTCGTTGGAGCAGCGGAAAAGTCTAGTATAATTCATAAACTCAGCGTGTCGGTCGTAATCTGCTTTGCGACCACCCAGAGCTACCCAGAAGAAATTTTCTGGCTCTTCTCCTTCGTTTAGAATTTGCAGACTAAATTTTTCCTGAAGTAAAATTATAAATATAATATTACGTCACCCGAATAAGTAGTTATTGAATTTTTTGCGCAGGCGATGTACGTTAATTTTAAACTTACAGGATCAAAATAAGTCGTCGCGATTTCTTCAGCCAGTCGTGCCTCATCTCCCCGTGCCTTAGCACCGATCCACACATAAACAATTCCACTTTTGTCTTCTTTGTCGAATCCAACTTTTAGAACATAGCTATAAAAACGTATTTTAGGGTTGATATTCTATAACAAAAGACATGACACATCTAGCTCACTTCTTACCAAAACGTAGAGTTAAGATTGACGCCATCCGCTTGCACTTGTATAGTTCTCGTACAAAGTGATGAGAAGCCGTTAGAGCGCATGTGATAAAATTCAACTTCCTGTGGGGCAGTATTCCTTTTCCCATTTCTAATTAACATTTTTCTCTTAAAATGAGATAAGATCCTTTACAAAAAGTTCAAGGAGAATATTAAGAATAACATCAATCTCTTTTGTGCTAACCTAACGCATTTGAGTACATACCATACAAATAGATCCGTCAAACAATCCAAAAGATAAACGTTCTTCGTGTTAAGAATCTCTGGAGTAAGTTTGTTATGAGGTATTTCCACTTGGGGAAGTTCTAAATAACCCATGCCCAAACCAACTTGATACAACCGGGGAATGACTGGTTCGAAGTCCTCAGGCACATATTCCTGCATAAAAAAGTCAAGGGAAAGATTAGGAAATCGTTGCTCCAAGAAACAGTTAGACCTACAAACAATATCGACCGGCATTTTTACACATTCGATAATGTATAGTTTTTTCAAATAAGATGTATGAAAGTATTTCATAATTTTTCTTTTCGTTCAAAAATTCCATTAATCGTCGTACTTCAGCGGCTACTTCCATTTGGCTTCCGGTTTTCCTCAAAATTATCGTTTAACGTTTAAGCAAAATGTGTACTACTTGGTCTACAAAAAACCGGGCCGTTATCACCAACAACTATGCCACTAATACAATTCTTACTAACAAGGACGCCTACTGTCCTTGCGGTCCAAACAAACAGGATTACAGGTGCCGAAGCAAGTCGTACAATCCAGACCCCAAATACCAATGCCATTTAGACCTTACGTGTCATCAATTTGACTCAATACCCAAAGCAATGTCATGTGATGGATATGGTGCCCCCACATCCCAGAGTATTTACAATCAGACAATGGGACCTGCCAGTAGTATGGACTGTCCAGACTCTTGTACTCCTAACAACATCAGACCACAACGATGTAGACGAAGAGTGGTACGTCAAGAAAACTGCTGCCTACCAAAACCCACCCTTCGTGAGTTCATGAGCTGTGTGGAATGTTGCGAAGTTCCTGAACCCTGTTGCGACAGCGAAGATGCACAAGACGACTGCAATGAAAGTTGTCAAGCTATATGTCTACCAGAGTGTCCAAAGGAAGATGAAATTGGTGGTTACAGTGTCCAGTATACCCAAGAGACTGAAGACTGCTGCGGGTCAAAAGTCACATATAACTGTGGGCCATGTGGAGATGTGTGCAAAACAGTAAAAATGTCTGGGGGAAATCAGATCCAAATGTCGTGCCAAAGGCCAGAATATGTCATGTTAGAAACGAGTGGTAACCCCGCTTGTGCATGCGGTGGACAACCGGCCAGGATCTGTATCGATTCTTGCACACCGTGTCCAACTCCAACAAACTGCTGTCCACCTAGCTGCTGTCCAATGGTGCCTTGCTGCCCACCTAAGCCTCGTCCACCTCCCAGATGTTGCACTCGCAAGCCATACTGCCCCCCTACACCGTGCTGTCCCCCTCAAAGATGCTGTCCACCAAAGCTTTGTTCACCACCCGACTGTTGTCCCCCTCCCGTTTGCTGTGCACCATTTTCCTGCTGCCCGTGTCCTCCACAACGCCGTTTACCTCCATGTGGTCCTCCTACTCCACCACGTCGCTGCTGTCTACCACCTTGCTGTCCGTACCCATGTACACTCCGGTGCTGCACAGGAAATATGTGTAAAAAGACTACCGTCGGAGCAACACTTGGATGCTGTGGGAGTCCCTGTTTGGAATGCAGACCCAGGTTTCGGAATCCTTGAAACTGCCATAACGTGGCCATAACTACATTCCGTCGATTAATTGGATCGTATAGAAAGACCCCAAATTTGTTCTCTGTAGCTGTACTGTGGTCCCTCATTTTATATTTTATTTAGTCTTCTGTCAGTCGTTTGTAAATCTAGATTAGTGTAAATCATTCTCCTTTCTACATGTTTTTGTACAAAATTGGCTTAAAATAAACTCTCCCTCGGTAGATAACAAATTAACATTTGGAAAAAGCTCAAAATAATTACAATGCAGCGAAAATCATCGACCAAATCTGTAGTATCAAATCATCACTCACCAAGAAATTCCAGGTTAATTAATACTAATGAGGAAACAACAAAAACGTTGTACATGAAAAGAACAGTCGTTGGCGAGTATCCCGTAACTTACAGTATTTCTAAGCAAAGTAATCATGCATTAAAAAATCAAGAAAACAGTCAGTCTGCTTTGGACAACACGCTTAAACTCTCGCGAAAACATGGAGAATACAGACCTTTTCACTCACTTCCGTCTTCAGCAAATACGCAAAAGATAACAGGAAGTCACCATCTTCAGAGAAAATGTTCAACAACTAGTTCTAGTTCTCGTAATGTCGTGAGAGAAGATAGAAGTGAATGCTCGATCTCGATTTTACAAAAGGCATCGCAGGATCAATATGGTTTATCAAATACTAATGCACAGAACCATGTAATAGAAATTCCTTGGGACTCAACAAATCCTAGTGGCAACTGTTGTGCATATACGAACCAATACAATGAAAATGGCAGCAATGAGTTATGTTGGAAAACAAGAGCTCCCAGGAATGAAAAATGCAGGGTGCAAAAACTAGTAACACCCAGATCTAACACCAAATTGCAGGAAAGTGAAGAAGTTGTGGCAGCATCTGATCAATGCGGTTCTTGGCCTAGCAATGAACCTGTAGTTGTCCTACCGGCAAATAAAGTTAAGTCGCGGTTTACACAGTCGTCTAGAACAAAGTTTGGACATTCATGCAACTACTCAATTCCTCCAAACATTTTAGAGGAGTTGACACATCTCCAAAATGAATGTAACGGCGGTGGAGGAGGAGATAAAAAGACCCCCGAAAATGACAAAAACTACGAGAGCACACCCACTCTAGATAATGTCACACCTACATCCCAAATGAGTTTAACTGCATATAGACGGCTTTTACCAGGTTTACCAATGACACCTTTGGCTTGCGTCATAGATGCTTCAGCATTTAAGAAATTACGTAGCCCAAAAGGTGAAATTAAAAAAGTGTGCAGCTGTTGTACAACACAGCCCAGTGAAACAAACCTCAGTTCGCTATCTTGGGGATATCCCACAACATCAAATAAGCAGCAGCTACCGCGACATAGGATGCCACAGTACAAACAAAAACTAACGCCGACAATGAATTTTCATGAATTGGAAAACCAAATAATATCTGAACATCAAGCATCCTATTTACCACCAATTTGTAACGAACTCATAGAAAAAGCTCGCCGGTCTCATAAATTGGCGTTGGCACGAGGAGCATATCTTGATTATGTAGGATACAGAAGACCGCGATGGAATTCGGACCCTAGACCACAATTTAAGCAGCAGTATGAGTCTCTGTCTGCTGCAGAAGCTAAATTACGAGCATTAGATAATGGATACTACTTTCCCTATGAAAGTCTACCTACAGTATACTCTATGGTAAGGGGAAATGGAAGTAACATAATTTTGAAAAATACCCTTAATGGTTCAGATGGCCCTTCTCCAGTTTCTGAAGCACTTAGCACAATCCAAAAATCCCCAACTTCTTGACCCTCTGTGAAGACATAAATTTCGCCCATGTTCTTTCGCTCCTCTTTATTTATCTTTTCGGCCATCAACCTATAAACAACAATAATAAACCAGTATTTTTTCAACAGGCTCGAGCCTACATAGAGTGAAATTAAATGCACAAGTTTACGAACCTTGCTTTGGGACGAAGGGTACTCTTAGACTTTTTGCCCATCCAAACGTATATCTTGAGACCATCATCTAAGATGAAGACAAATCGGGGGTCCAAAAATTTCCAACCTAGTTCAACCGGTTCCAACTGAATTGACGATCCCTTTCCATGAACTCGGTACAACCTACTCATGTATTCCTACAAATTCAAAGTTACAAAACATTGTTACATATTCGGATTTATAAAATAAAAAATACGGCATTAAAATCCTACATGAATAAACGAGTGAGTAATCTTGGCGCATTTTTCGGTGGATTTATTTCCATTTAATTTGTCATAATGAAGATTCATTTAATTTAAACAACCGTTACATTGTTATCTAATCTAACTAAAGTAATGACTATTAGAATGAGTCTCTTGTTGCATTGAAATTGCTGAGGTTGGCAAATTCTGCAGCATCGCACTTCCTGGTCTATTAGAAAGAATGTATGAAAGCGGTTGTCCACATTGTGAAGTATTAGCCGATGATGTCCAATTTTCTGATTTTAAAGAATGGACGTTATCCGGGGTGGAAACAGCTACATGAATTTCTCGGGCATCAAACGTTGCTATCTCTAGTTGAGAGCTTTGATGCGGTTGATTTAAATTCGAATCAGAACTATTTAACGATTGGGATATAGTGTCAACAGAGGTTTTCATACGATTATCCACAACGAGAGGAACATTGTTTACACAAAAATTCTGTATTTGGCTAATGGCTTTGTGGAGATCTCCGAAATTACAATCATCAATGTTTTCAGCAACAATCCAACTTCGCAAATTATCTAAACTATTGAGAACATCTTGGGACAGAGTTGTAGCTAGTGATTTGTCATCATCAGTTAAATCATTTCTACAAATAAGCATACGGTACAAAACCAAAATTAAGTAAACTTTTATTTTTAAACATATTTTGAACTCAGCAATAATAGCTAAAATGTAGCATTACCTTGATGTAAGTTCAGGCAGTTCTTGAATAGCAATCAAATTTTCGTCAGTGTTAACAAACCCTTGAAAAGAGAGTTCTTTTGGAAACTGAAGCCCAACTAATCTAGCAATCTGAATTAAATCTCGGATTCTATTTCTATCTTCTATTTTCCGACGACCAGATACATTGGCGTTTAGGTTACAGGTGATGTTTGCTTTCTGAAACACTTCAGCTATTACCAGTTGATCTAGATCCGACCACGCACCATGAAGGTAACCGATTGCGTCTAGTACACTAATTTTCAAGCAATCTTGTTTCTGCTGACTTCTGATGAGCTTATTTAGCATAAGTTTTCTGTATGTTGTTTTCAGGTTTACAATTATTTTACTTTTGAACTGGCTGAGCAATGCTGCGCTGGACTCATGCGGGATGACTAATTTTATTTGACTAAGCTGAATACTTGCGACACTTTTGTAAAGAAAAGAATTATTCAAAAGCAAAACAACGTTTCTTCCCAAAGCCTCAAGAAGATGATTCCAAGACTTTAACCATGAAGTCAAAATTTCCTTTGAAATAAACGCCTTAGGATGAGACGAATATTCAGCTGGAAGTTTAGGTTGATTTTGGTTCCAATTTCGCCCAAAACTTTTAGGGGATGGCGACGAACCAATGACTAAAAGCTTTAATTTTTCTGTTCCAACCACATTTCCTACAAATAATACACTCAATCTTTCATTAGCAGATTCTCCTGAGTGACAGGAAAGCTGTTGGAATTTTTTATACTCTTCAGGCAAACTTCTATAGAAGAGTCCAAACTCGTCCGTGTAAAAAATGTTATCAGGTTCATAGCCATTTCTCAATCGTGGCCATAAATTAACGAACCATTCATGAGATAACTTTTTTGACATAGGTAAACGTTTTCCCGATTTAGAAGAACTCTCACAATGCTTCTTTAAGTTTTTTTGATTTGGTGAGTTTGATATACGGTATGCACCCCCAGGGTTGTCATCGTCGCTGTACGTATCCGCGCAGAATATTGCTGAATGAAGATTACTAGAATTATCGACATTCATATTGCTGTTTTCCAGGTTTATGTTAGGCTTTTCCACTCTAATTTTGGCCCGCGATTTTGGTAATCTAATGTTATTTCTAACTTTGAAATTATCCAGCCATCCACAACTTGCATTAAAAGTACTAATTCCTAGTCCTTTTGCCAATATTTTAGCATGTTCTTTTATTAATGGTCCACTAGGTAAAGTTCCCTGAGCTGTCATGTGCTGCACCCATGCAATCAGCAGTTTCTCTAACTCTACACTATTTGGCCTTCTACATTTCTTTCTGTCAGCATTCCCTTCCTGTGCCGCTCTTCCATATTTGTCTCGATTTGACCAAATATTCTGAATTGTCGATCTGTTTAATCTTAATTCTCTGGCAATTTTACCTTGGCTTTCACCAACTTTGATCCTTTCCAAAATTTGAACTTTTTTCGAAAGCGTCATAGATTGTCTTTTGTTGACTGCCATAGGTTTTATTTGAAGAGCAGCTTTAGGAAGAGCTAAAGTTGATTTCATTTCAATTTTCACTTTGGAATAATTAGTTTTCTTTCGTAAACGCTTTATAGGCGTGCGATCATCCATATTGGCTTCCGAATCTTCTGCTTCTGTGAACGCTGCATCATTGTCGGATAAAGTTTCAAATATGATTTTTGACGTATCCCAATCATCGTGGTTAGACGTCACATCGACTTGTTTGCAGCTATCATCAAGACTGTTTTTTATATTTTCAGAAACATCTTTTGTATGTTCAGATTGTGTCCGATTTGAAACTGGTTTTAACGGCGGGATGGCTCTTCTTGACGACATTGTGCTACAGAAGTGCAACAGGGGTTAATAGTTGTAGTGCTTGTCCTTGTCTAATATTGAATATTCAAAAAAACATTTAATATTTAGTTTTGAAAGATGAAATAGTGACAAAATAATTACGTGCACTTCGAATCGAAGGATACAATAGATAATTCGGGTTTAAACCTACCTTTTAGAATATGGTGAGAGTTCAAAAGTAGGTAATCAATTCTTAATACCTATTAGATTACGTCGCGCGCGTTATCATACGTAGACAACAAATCCGCAAAAATGAAAAATGACCTGTGCTGTGCTAGTGCTGGATGACTTTTATTACACGTGTACGTAAAATCGACAGTCACAGTGGATTGAACGGACAGATTGACAGATTATTCCACACAAAAACTGGCACATTCACTTTCACTTGATTCCCTCACTGCACTATCGACAATTTTATATCTTACAATAAAACTTCAAATTTTAATCAGTCAACTGACTGACAACTGGCGTAACAATACTCTGGCAAATAGTGGAATGTTAACATTGTTAACGCATCCGATGCAGAAGTAAGAACTTATCTAAACAATTATGGAACCAATTGAAACTTAAAGAATTTTGGAGAGCACCGTTGTACGCAAGTTATTCATTATTCATAAATTACGAAAATAATTCTTTCCAAGTTGGTTAGCCAAAGTAAACAGATATATACATGTAAACATTCCATGGTTCATCTTTCCCTCTGTTTTGTTCATATATTCTGTTTGTCTACCCTCTACAGTTCGACAATGAGAAACTAAAAGTGTGCAATTTCAATGGGCACGCATACAATGCATGAGTACGCATGAATTGCTTGGCAAGCAACTCTTGTTAAATTTAACTAACCAGCATTTTGCACTGCCTTCTTAATCACAAATTAGCATGAAACGTAAGTATGCGAAAACTGTCAAAAGAACAGGTTACTCAAACACAGTAGCTGTTGTCAGTGAGTAAACACCAAGATTTCTCTGTGCAAGTGCATTCTCACACACTTCAAAAATGCGTAATAATATGTAAATCAATAGTAAGCAATAGCTAGCCAAAAGACGTGACTTACTACTTCATCAACAGTGTAAAATCCACTAGCGGTGCGTCCACCCTCTATGTAAGCAATTTCTGCTTCAAAAAGACCCAAAAACTCTTCACTTTCGTCACTCTGTTCCTCCCGGACAGTTCGGCATTGGGCACCAAGGTAGTTTCGAAGATTGACAGCATGTATTGCAGCACAAGCCCGCTTATCGAGCTGGTTGAAAAAAGAAAGAAAGAGATTGGGAGCTGATTAAAATGTTTGTTGCGGATTTACAATTTACTTAAACAACAATACTCACGGTGGCTTGTGACCCAATCCAAAAATAAATTTTCCAATCCAGGGAATTATTTTGGTCTAATACCGTTTGTAATACGATATAACAATCGCCTTCATAAAATTTACCATGGGCAGCTTCGTCAATCTGGTTTGGGAGAAAGTTTTCAATTTCCCACACTACCAAACCAGAGATCTGACCAACATCTTCATCGAAAAATTCGGAATAATCAAGTGGCGGTTTTTCCAAAGCTTCATCCCATCTAAAAGTGGAAAAAATGAACAATAGACAATAGCTGCAATGTGCTTTAATAATAATGCATAAATCTTGCATTTGCATGCAAAACATTACTACCTCTTTGGTTTCAATGGCTCGGCTTGTCTCAGTTCGTTATAGTTTTTATTATCTTTGTCTTTGGCTATGTCCTTCATTCCTTTTAATATTTTTGCTTGTGCAGTGTCAGCTTCCGCTTGATCCACATGACGTCGCCTCAAGCGCATTTTCCTTGCGATGGGATCTTTACTTGGCGCTGCATTACACACAAATAATCGAGTTTGATTTTCATTATAGAGATACAAAACACAGCCATAACCACAGCATTGGTTATTTACCTGGAGGTGGTTGAGGTGGCATAATAGCTCCAGCCAACCTGAGTTGATTCTGAAGGGAAAAATCAATGTTATAAAACCTAACATCCCTGCCAGAGACCGTTGCTTCTGTCGGCTTTGGTGGCATGACCAGGTCAGGGTTATCTTTGAGGTCCAAAACTTCTAAATCAGTAAGCAGGTGGATGGCATCCGGTACCGTTATAAGCCTGTTGCCACTCAAGATAAGTTTCTTCAATGATCCACATCTAAAATTAAATATGTCTTTGTATTCTGATGCCACATTTTTTCAATAATGCATGTTGATATTTGAAGTTTCACACTTCGTTACCTGCATAGTCCTTCCGGAATCATTTCCAAGTGGTTATTAGCTGCAGAAAATACTTGTAAATATGCAAGCTTTCCGATTCCCGACGGAATTCCTTCAAAGTCTAATTTGTTTCCGTTCACTACTAGTCGACGTAACGAATTTAATTTACAAAGTGATGCGGGAAGTGCAGTGAGCTCATTTCGGCACAAGTTTAACACTTCTAGCTTTTGCCAAATATCAATTGAAGAAGGAACTTCTTTCATCTGGTTCTCGCTAAGATTGAGCCTTCTTAAAGTTGGAACGGTGAAAAGGCCATCTGGGATTTTGGTTAAAGTATTCTTGCTCAAATCAATGTCCGTCAAATTACTTAATCCCTCCAAATTGTTCGGGAAATTAGTTAGACAACGTTGTGTATTTTTCATGTGAAGTGTTTGTAAACCAATTAAGGATGGCAATTGTCTAACGTAGGTTCAGAAATAATTTACATCCACGATAAGAACTAAACCCAAACCAGTACATTCATCCGTTCGAGATTAGCAAATTAGCTTACTTACCTAAACTGAAATAATGCTAATGGATTATCATTAAGAATTAATGTTTGCATATGAACCAGTCTTCTTGTCTGAGGTGGCAAAGTTTCCAGCTTGTTATTGCTGACGTCTAGGTAAAGCAAGTCGGTTAAGTTCATCAAAACGTTTCCCGGTATGACATCGATACTACAAACGCATGTGATAAAAAATAATAAAAACCTCTCAAGTCATAACATGATACTATGATAGTATTTTAGAGTATATAGTATGGGTACCTGTTGTTGCTCAGGTTGAGAACAAGTAACGAGCGAGCCTTGTCCAGTCCCTGAGGCAATTCGCGTAAATTGTTCCAGCTTAAATCCAATGTGGTTAAGTCATCAAGTTCAAATATTTGGGGAGGAACGCCAGAACTTTTTAGCTTGTTATGACGAAGATTAATAGTGCGTAGACAAGGCAAAGAGGTGAGCTCGCCAAACACCTTTTCCAACTGATTTCTGGTTAGTGAAATATGTTCCAATTTTTGTAAGGTTCCTAGTTCTGCAGGTATTTCCTGCATATTTGTTTTATCCAGTCGAAGCCATCGCAATCCTTGCATTTCCTTGACGGATTCTGGGAACTTTTTTGTCTGCAACGAATAATGGG
>JAHZNA010002341.1:0-10690 GCA_027743935.1 Sinodicranocentrus sp. ZH6
TAAAAGACATTGGATAATATACGTCATCCTATTTATGATCGAGGTTGGTTAAAATTTTAAAATGTGAACTTGTTTACTCTGATTTACCGCTGTCAAAATATTTTTTTGTGAATAAAATGGTCACATTTTCCAGATAATTGCAGCTTCGGACTTCATGGCTTATGTATTGTCTCAGTGTCCAATCCATTATTACGAACAAGCGGAGACCATTTTGGAGTGTCTTTTAGGAACATTGTTATTCTTTATAATCATCGGTTCATTTGCACCTGTAAGTCTATGTCTTACATAATCGATATGACAAGTTTTATCTCAGAAACATTATGCAACTTTGTCCTGATTTACTTTTCAGTTTGAAATGCGAGATGGAATTATGATGGCATCCGCAGCTATTGTGACTTTGCTTACTTGTTCAACACAGGTTATAAGTGACGTGGTTGATGGTCAAGATACTCCAGCGTTAAATATGACTGAACAGATATTGAACTCAATAGCTGTTTTAGGGATATCTGAAGCCTTGGTTGTGGTAAAAAAAACACAATTAACTACACAACTACGTTCATTACGTCATCTGTGAACTGTAATTTATCGAAACTTATCGCCCACAGATTTTCACCTTTGAGCTGAAGAGCATACTAACGGGATATAGGTTTCATGTATTGACTTCAGACTGGTTTTTTACTGCAGTGTACATAATTTGAATGATTACTTTAGTTTAAATTTGAAATACTACCAAAATTGAAACATGCTGCTAGTATATGATTGTGAATTCAGTTAAATAAATGTCGCAATTTCTTTATAAGTTCGAGTTGGACTTTTATTATTCACTCGAACGCAAACGATGTCCATGTTGAATGTTGACTGCCCTGTAAAATCATATCAGATGCATGCATATATATCTATATATAGTTACTAAGGGTGCATTTAGAAAGGTCTTTTAATTTCGTTTAAATACACAGCGAAATGCACTATGCGAATTGGAAGTTTTAATTTTATCAACCTTATATGTATGCAACAATGTACAAAGCAAAATGAGTGCTGATGAATGCGAAGCTTCATTAAAAAATTCCCTGAAGGAATAGGGCATCGACTCATATTCCAGTATTAAATGCCGTCGGATAAGAGCTGAAAAGAAATGGTTAATCTGGTCAATATTGACAATTCTGAGCCTCCAGGCTCCAGTCGTTACTCTGCTCAATCCAATCAGCCTAAGCCTAGAGGGATAACCGCAGATCCAAACGAGAATCCTTTGTCATCAGCATCGTTTGCAAACCCAAGTGGTAATAGAACTCATAGCCCAGGTGAAGGCACTGTTCCTCGCTATTCGAAATCCAGACACAAGCACACGCTCTGCATTTCCAATAGAGGATGTATTCCACTATAGAGGTGCTCCCTCTAGACCGAGAAGTAGCTTCAAAGAAAGATGCCAAGTGTATTCTCGACTTTTTACGAGTGCAGTTATGGTCCTAGTCATTAACATCGCAATGATCACATTTTCAAGGCAAGAAGCAGTCAAAAAATTTGTTGGTACTAAAACAATATGGACCCTTGCTGCAGCCATGTTAGTACACACAAGATACTCAGTAAACAAAAGTTATGTCACATCAGAGCCGTTTTAGTTTAGGGAAATGCTCAATTCAAACTTTTTTACGCTTTCTTTGTCGGTACCGACTACGAATCGGTATAGATTTATGCAAATATTTTTCTGGTTGCTTCACTTAAATATTTTGTATGGAGGGACGACCAATAAGAGGAAATTGTTTTGCTTAACGACTGCAATCTATGTAAGTAAAATGTTGTTCATCTGCATTTTACGTTATCCTCCTTTGGAAGTAAAGTATAGCTAAAAGTACACATATTTTTTATGTTTTTATGGTCGAAAGACATTTTGCTTTAGCTACATCGCCACTTTCTGCTATGTGTATTTTCAATCGATCTATGTTCCTTGCGGGGTTATCGGGATATCGGCGTTGTTTTTGGCTTATCAAGTATGTGCTGCCTATTTTGGGATCAGTATCAACGTAACTCAGGTATGGCTGCCCTGAAGTATAAATTATGCATAATAGGATTTCTAATTTGCCATTTTGTGTAAATATAAGTAATGCTGGTTGGCACTTAAGACGAACAATCACTATTTTGTCAGATGGAACCTACGGCTATCAACCTCCGTAATATCACTACTCACTTCCGTACAACACGACCAGAGATAAACGACGTCCGTTTGAATATAGGACCAAAGTTAGTATTTCCGAGAGGGGAGGAATTTACAACACCAGGAGTGGAATAGACTGAATACAGGACTAGCATCCGACAGGACAGATGACCACGGAGGGTTGAGGAAAGTAAAAGCGACTTTGTTAGGAATAATTTTAAGTTATAAATGAATCTATTTTGCAGTGAGTACACCTAAAATTTCCGGTGCATTTTAAATTAGTATAGTATTGTGTTGTTTCAGATGTAAATACGTATTTTAATTCTATGTCAGAATAAAGATGTCCTTGATATAACACATGTCAAACTTAAATTATAGAGTACAATTTATTTGTTTTCCAATGCTTGATGGATTATGAAAACTGCAAAATCAACTGCACATATTCTAGACCCCGTCGTAATTTGCAATTTGCATATTTATGCATGTAACTCAAAGAGATATTAGAATTTCATGCAATGCAAATTGCGTGTAAGTGTGTGGCATTTAGATAAAAGGAAAAGCGTCACAATAACAGAAGTAGAAAAGATAACGAACAATTTTTTAGTCTGCATCCTGCTGTGGAGGTTAGCCTTAGCAAGTGCGCTATCACACATTGTGCCAATCGCGGATGTTAAATATATCGTCGTTACGTTTTACAAACTAGTTTCTTACGAATTATTTTATTTTTCGGATTTCCGACGACATGGACGAAACTGGTGAGCTAATTTAAAAAATACGTAATATTAATAATCTGGTGATCTTAAGATAGCATAGCAGAAACATAATCTTAATGCATAAGCATTTTTGTGTAGGTCTAGTTTTGAGGAGCCACACGCAAATATCTGATGATGCAAGAATTCTCCATTGCTTAAATTTGAATTTACAAGTAAAAGTACACAACTTAGAAAAGGACGTCAGTCGACTAAAAAAGGAAGTCATGACATACAAAGGTAAAGATTCAATTTATGAATCCTTGACAAAAGACTTGGCGACTCTCCGCTCGCAGTTTGACAAAACAGCCGCAGCACTCCTCCGAAAATGCGAAGCGTATGATTTACTCAAAAAGGATTTAGCAGCGTTGAAAATTAAATACCATATTTCTCCAACAAGCACAACTATAAAATCAAAAACAATTAGGCCACAGTCCCCTGTGAGCCATTTCAGAAGAAAGCTAGTACTTTATGAAGACATGCAATGCAGCGATGATGATGACTGTTTCTCTATGCAATCTGCACACGGAAGGGCAAGTATGGGTTCGTGTGGAAATCTTGCGACTCAGATTGCCGCTGAAGAAGCACTGCCAGCTGAACTAAAAGGTTATGTTGCTCCTGATGCGCCGTTAAGAAAGTAAGTCTGATGTATGTAATAATAAAAATGGTTGCAATCAACATTGACACATACATTTTTAAAAGAAAACTAAACTAACAATGAGAATCTGAGATTAATCCAACTGCTCTCGTAAATTTCTTTAGCAGACTGTTGATTAAACTTCATTCAATTAAAGCGGCGTCTACAGAATCGCTGGAATCTACTGGACGGAGGTACGATTACACTACTTAAAATGCACATATTTTCTCTTCTAATAGAATAACGTAACATATAACTACGCGTTTTGCACATTTTTGGTAAAACAGGTCGCTGAGAACCTGCGAAACTCAGCTGAAGTCTGTTAAAACTATTTCAAACTCAAAAAAAATTAGGACTGCTTTGGATACCTCCATTCAATCTTCAAAGTATGCTGTCGGAACTGGAATTGTTAAGGCTCCACCTGCAGTTCGACCAGCTCTTACTCAAAGCAATGGACAACGACTTGTCAGAGTTAATACGAGTGCTGTCAAACGCAGCAACAGTTCTACCTCGAACAAATCAGTTTCCACAAAACCTGCATTCAGATTGTGAGAAGAATTGAAACTTCGCAAAAAATGTAAACCACAAAAACTGCAAAACAATTGTAACCATTCTACGACAAAAAATGTATGCATAAACTTTGACTTAAAGTGTATGATATTAGGATAAAAAATCGGGTCACGATTAACTGTATTGTATACAACAATATATTGGTTTGATAAAACCTTAATTACAAGTCTACTGAAGGGATATTGTCGGTAGGTTAAAAATACAATCAATGAATATTATGATTTATCTGGAGTCACGGCTTTTGTTTGGAAAATGTCTAATCTCTATTTCTCATGAATTAGAACAAGCTGACACATATTGATATTGATAACAAATAGAATGTATCCAAATTGACAATTAAAGACATAATATGATGCTTGTAAGTACCATAATAGAAACTGGATTTACTGCTCTTATTAAAAATTAACTACGTATTACAAAAGTGCATTTTCATAATAACTTACATAAGGACTAGTATTCCTTTACAACTTCTTCTTTTTTATCTTGTTCCTTTTGGGAGGTATTGTTTTAACGAAGCGAGTCCAATTACTAGCAATATATTCAGTGGACAACTTGTAGCCCTTTTGCTCATCTGGAGGTAATCGCATCATCCATTCTTCCTCATTGTCAAAGAAGAAAATAACTTCTTCCTTCTCCTTTAAATCTTTTTTCTTTGCTGCGACATTTTCCAAAACATCGAATTTTCTAAATCGCTTAAGTTGATTATCTAATTCCAATTCCCTTCGTTTATTCCAGTTCTCAAAATTTTTCAATTGTTCTTGTATTTCTTTGTCTTCCCTCTCGGCAAGTGTAATTGAAAGTAGTTGCTGACTCTTTTCAATCATATTAAAACCCTTTGCGATTCCCACTTGATTGGAGGAGATAATACTCTGTACTTGAGAAACATTTTTTTCAAAGTCGGGGTAATTAAGTGTTTTCCACATTTCAGTAACATCTTTTTCATCGAGATTAACGCCAGGGTATTGATGCACTTTTGGTTTGGTTAAAGTTTTATTTGGAGATGCTTCTATGTCAGACATTGCCTTGTCACATATTTCTGTCACTTTTTGTAACTAAAATTGCGTGACATAAAATAAAAATACCGTAATAAAACGCCAGAGCAAAGTTAAAACGTAACTAGAATGAATCTGTAAACATTCAGACACATAATTTGGAACTTACAATTTGTTCTGCAAATGCTTTTTTCGTAAGCAAAGATTCCTTAAGTAACAGTTCTACTTTATCCCATTTTCCATACATTGCCCAACCGAGCAATTGTGCAGATCTGCTCAGAACATCATCGTTCGTTGCTTCACGGCTTACAAGTGCTAGAGTTTTTCCAACTACGTGATTAGCATCGACTAGATCGAAGTGGTCGTCAAAATATGGATTACGAATCGAGTGCAGTCTCCCTTTGACCTGAAGGAAAAATAAGAATAATTTGAAATTATTTAATCCATCTCTGTGAACTAAACAAGCTATTTACTGTACATTGGTGTATTGTGTATTACTTCTTCTTCCGGCTCTTCTTTAGGAGGGCTGGTATCCCATGGTTCAGGAGTCGGATTGTATGCGTACATTAGACAAGATAAAAGGGAAAAATACTGAGATGTTGGAGGACCAAAGTCTTCTTCCAGCATAAGTAAACTAGCTACTTTAGCAGCATCTAAGAAATCATATCACAAGATGGGTAATCAAGTAAAGTACGAAACCACCTTTGTTATTTGTTTATGGAATATACTCGACTCTCTCTACCTCTGAAGTTCCCTTGTTTTAAAAACTCATCCATCAGAATATTAGCAGTGTGAAAGTCGACGAATATGCCGTAATTCCAACGATCATTTACGATTCTAAATATTTCTTCAATTTTTCCTGCTTTTAAAAACGATTTTATTAACGCATGACTAGTTGAAGGCAAGGCATCAACAGTTGCAGGTGATCTTCGTAATCTGTGAATCAGTTCCTCTATTTCCTCCGCATTTTCCTCTGGCGTAGCTTTATTGACGTACTGGTAATTTATAAAAATAAATTGTGTGAATTGGCTTATTAACAATAAAACTAAGCATAATGAGCACTTGATTTTAAACATGATTGTACAAAGCATCATGCGTTACCCACCAAATCAACATCAATGGCACTGATCACTTTGTCCATCTGGTACCGTTTGTCAATGTCATAGAAAAAATCATCTAAAATAAAAAAAACAATCAAAACAGTCAATAGGCCATTATTGAACTAATTACAAGTTAACATCCAACATCAAGGCAATCGACCAATATTGTTGCAATCATTTAAATTTCCACATTATTCGAACTCTTATGGTACATACCCAAATTTATTTTCTTCAACAAAGGCATTTCCAGTCGCTTATTCCATGCTTCATTACAATGATAAGCTTCTCTGAGAAAACCTTCAGAGGTTGATTCGGCAGCTCCTATTTCTTGAAACCTACACGAAGACATTCCGATCCATCGCCAACGATGATGGGTCAGTTCATTTTGAACAGCAGATAGGAAGCGTTGTCTCCCCACAAGATTTTTTACAAATTGATGCATTTTCCTCTTCTACTGACGTGTGACAACAGTGACAAGCACAATAATGTGGAGCACTAATAATAATAACTAACAACTAATAATTTTTCATTCATCATTTGATGAATCGTGAACACTACCAACCAACAATCAACAATCAAGCATGCAACAAGCAACAACGGTCTCCCAGAAAATACACTCAATTTTAAGTGGTGCTCCGTTTCAGTCAGTAGGTCATTAAAAATACAATGAAGCTAAAGGATTTCTAATCTAAAATCATCGACTCCTCCAGTCAGTTAAACATAAACCAATAACACCACTATAAAATAAACACATTTTCCAGCAGTCCAGGATAAGAATGCCGCCTCCAAATGGGGCACTCGTAAACTCCATAAAATAAATCAAAAGCTTGCTGTGCTCAACAAAGACAATAAGGAAAGGACATCGCTTGTCTTTGCTTCTGCAACTATACATCATCTCATTCGATCATCAAATTGGTAATCAAGTAANAGGATAAGAATGCCGCCTCCAAATGGGGCACTCGTAAACTCCATAAAATAAATCAAAAGCTTGCTGTGCTCAACAAAGACAATAAGGAAAGGACATCGCTTGTCTTTGCTTCTGCAACTACACATCATCTCATTCGATCATCAAATTGGTAATCAATAATCATTAATCAATCATGATCGTAAAATTATGATTAACATTCAAGTAATCTGTTGTGAATCAAGAATGTGATGTGTTCAGCATGTTAAAAAGTCTTGGATATCTTGCATTCAACATGTTTCCATCGATGATTGTTAGGAACTCCTGACAATTCTATTCCATTCCAATTTCCAATATCAAGAATCGGGAAAAGGATGAGGTTATTAATAAGAGATTTTTGGAGTCGTGTGATCAGTATCAGTAATAGTCTTTTACAGCATGTCTTGTAAAGGCGAAACTGAACAAAATTACTGACATTATTAATCTATTTGGCATTATTTACCTTTTACCCAGAAACATGATGGGATGTTGAATTTTATCTCAAAGGAACACCCAGTTCTAAAAAGTTTTACTTTTATTCCTCCAGCTGTGAACATGAGAGGAGTTTTGGTCAGGTCATTTAAGCCAAGCCTACCCCGCCCAGGTGCATTAAATAGTTGAATTTTATCTCAAAGGAACACCCAGTTCTAAAAAGTTTTACTTTTATTCCTCCAGCTGTGAACATGAGAGGAGTTTTGGTCAGGTCATTTAAGCCAAGCCTACCCCAGGTGCATTAAATACATCCAGAGATATTTTGCCATTTTAGTAAATATCTTTATGCCCCTTAAGAATTCTGAATTTCAACAGTCAAGTCATTTTAGACTATTTTGGTACTTTATTACACCTGCCGGTGGGGTGTCATTTTTTATATTCTTGTCTTACTCCCATTCCCATTCTTATGAAGTTTGAAGTCAACGAAATGAGTTCAATGTTCGCCCACATTTTACGCTTTGGCTTTTAAAATTAAATATTTCATTGTATATATATATATGTTCTTAATTCTTTGAATATTTCGTACAAAAGAGTACTTCCTGTCCTCCTGACTTCTCAAAGTCTGAAGTGAAAGGGATACTCCGATACTCGGTTAAACGGCCAGACGATACGGCGACTTTTGTATGTAATCGATAACAATGAGTTTGCACTCGATTTATTGTTGAATAGAGAATTCAAATACCTGCTTATTTTAATGACTTATTGCACGGTTCACTTGTTGCTTATCTATAGCAAACTTGTAAAGCAGTGACAATAACACCTGTCAAAAGTCAAAAATTTTGCTGGTATAGTGTGGTGTATGTACCTGGCTTTCTTTTCTTTATTTCTCCAAAAATGTATGTATTCGTTATTATTCGGAAAAGAAACTCGTTCCTATTATTGTTATACATGAAAACCCTTTCAGACAGCGGGAGACCGAAGAAGTCTTTTTTGTATTTGAGGAAAAGAATTATTCTTTTGATAAATGGAATATGGGATTCTAATAATAATGTGAAAATGTGATAAGCACAAATGCGTTGTATGATAATATGATAACGTAAATTATTACAATAACTCACAACAATTAAGCGCTGGAAGTTGGTGTTGTTATTTGGTTTTTGTTGATGCTGATGTATCATTGTATTATGAATATTAAATTACAATAACCAACAACCATATTTAACGGTAATTTTCCTCGTTATCAATTTCTCTATTTATATCATGAACAGAAAACTTTAAAAGTTTCAAATATCTATGAGTTTGTTCAGTTTGCTTTTATGCTTTAACGGATTAAGTACGTCTGAATGTATTAAGTTTCGCAGGAATTATAGAAGATATTTCCAAAGGATGAAGGAAGTTATTGATTAGTTTTAGTCTGGCAGTCCGTCCTACGGCCTGACGGAACATTTTAACCTGTTCACATTCCGCGTTCTCCAAGCTAAATGGTTTGACTTATTCAAATTCTGTTTACGGCTATACCTAAAGAGATGGTATAGTTTGGCACTCCTAATGAGCGAAATCAAAAGGTCCTTCCAGGCCCTACGTATAAGGTCCTGAGTTTCAAAATTTCACATATAGCGTGTAATACATCATTCATCAATTTGATTCTTTGGATTTTCGCAAAGCCCCAAATTTGTAAAAATACGTACTAACCAAATTGGTTTTGCTGTTTTTACTTCAAAGTTGTTATATATGTCACTTGAGATACTGTTTGAAATACTTGAGATACCAGTTTTTTAATTAAAGTTTCAACACGCTAATATACTTTTCAACCTGACACATTTGGGGTGTTCTGCATATAACAGGCTTTACTAGAAGACCAGGATGAGGAATGGGTCAAAGTTCCAGCTCAAAGAATCTCGAGATGCTCAAAAGTGATGCAAACATCTTCAGTTACAAAAAGTAACGGCATGACAAAATCCAACATTCCAATACCAATTTCAAATGTACGTATCTCTCTACTTGTCTACTCAAATTAAGCTGATATGAATTTTCAATGATTAATTTTGATCATTTTCATGTTTTGGGATCATCGGGTGATGGCAGACTGGCAGCTACCTTTTGTAGAATATATCTAAGAAAGAAAGTCGCCAAAATTAAAGTGATGTGTGTAAAGAAAAAATGTCTAGACGCGATAGGAAAATTTCGCTGTGACTCCTATCCTGATTTTAGTGCTTTGTTAAGAGCTGTTATAATTTGGATGTCCTCATTCACTTTTTAGTCTCACTATTTTATGATCATTGTGGCTCTAACAATTCTTTAAAGTGTACTTAGAAATGCATGAGTCGTCTGGAATTTTGTGATCTATAGTTAACTATTTGATAAAATGTCATCGTTTCATATCGTAATGTATCGGCGCAGTTTTCGTCTCCACTCCAGAGAATCCCGTAGTCAGACCTTTTAGCATCTGCTTCCATTTTATTAGCATCGAATGCGCCAAGTAGACGAAAAATGGTAAAGTATTACTACACGAGAAACAGTCATATAGGGACTTCCAAAAATATATTACTGTTTTACTGCATACTGCATAAATGCCTTTTTATCTTGACTACCAAGAACCTTACAAAAAAGATTTAGAAAGGGTAAAATACCGAACGCTTCTCCTATATACCTTTCTTTTATGGGCTTCGTGTGATTATAGTAGTTTCCAGCTGAGAAATCTATACATGGGTTTGAAACGCTGTAAAAAGGTCCATTACTGGTGTTATGTGGCTCCTTTACGCGGCAAAAGGTTCATGACATGACAGGTTTTCAAAGGACATTAAAGACATTTCCCCACTAAACCCATTGCTAAATATAATTTTTTACGTCAATGTGTTCTACAGGCCTACAAAAATGACAAGTACAACTAAAGTGCTTAAAAACTGTAATAATTACTTTATTTTATGCAGCTACACACTATTCAAGCTATCACGAAAAATCTGAGCGATATAGCTAGAATTTTTATCAGCAGCTCATCAATCACGCACTGCAATGCTAGCTACATAATTTGGAGAAAATATCATAATTTTTGCCTCACTCATTATTTACTCAGCTTATCAAGGTATCAAATTTTATTATGAATTTTTACGTTTTAAAA
>JAHZNA010002342.1:0-28619 GCA_027743935.1 Sinodicranocentrus sp. ZH6
GCCACACGGCTTCACAGGTCTTCTGGTGATGTACTTGCTACGTACGTGCTACATATATTACTTATATGTTACTTACTACTGGTTTGGTTGTTACTACTGACGTGGGAGTAACTACTGATGTGGTAGTTACTACTGAAGTTAATACTGAGGGAGTTAATACTGACGTGACGATAAGCATGACAAAACACATTACAGCACACTTGACCCCTTTCATCATCAAAATCCCGTGCAGAGTAGACTCCTCCTTGACACCTCCATGGTGGAGGGGATATTCGTTCGAAACTCTGTTTCGTGTAGCGTCTCCACCTTTCTGAAGGGACGTTGACAAGGAGAAGATGATGTGGAGGAATACCACAAGCACCATAGCACTGCCGAGTATGAAGCGTTCGTTAATGACAAAGCTATTTGAGAAAATGGCGAGGCAGGTAAATAAATAAATGAAGAGAGCTCCAACGTCCCCTACACCCCAGCTTCTACGTCTTTTCGTGCGACTCCTTTCCTCTCCCAAGTTTTGAAGAAGAGACCGCCCCACCCAAAGTTCCCAGATACATAGCGAGTCTCCCAAAGGTGGACACCATATGATAGCTACAAGACTAGTGGAAGGGGATGGCGTGTGCTTCACAAAAGTCCACCAAATAGACCAAAACGGGGGTGAAGGCCACAGCCAACATAATACTGAATAGTTGTACTTCCTCCGTGACGACACGAGAATTTGCATGGTTATCAAACACAGGAATAAAGACATGGACGCCAGGAAGGCGATCCCTATCCCGGTATAAATCATTGGCACATTGAACTGCGACCATGTGCACACGGAGAAGAACTTGAGTTAAATACTTGTGCGCGAGGGCGCTCACTTGCGCTCGAGAACATTGATTCGTTATGCTCAGTTGAAAGGAGTGGAATGCTTGCTGCAATTTTTGAAAGTCGGCTTCAATCACGGTTGCATTTAGACCAATTCCGAAATTCTTCATTACCTGTCCACTTGAGCAGCGTTGGCAGCAACGGCGTCAGTGTACACTTTTTTTGCTTATAAACTTGGGAAGGATTTGATGTATACTTGAGTAAGGGATTGGGGTTCCAAGAAGGGTGGCCACCGTGGGGACCAAGTCTATTTGGGAGATTCCTGAAGAGTAGGAAGGGCATTGAAATGTGCCGACGTCGTTGCCAACTCGCTTGATTGCTTTTGTAAGGAACACTATGGCAGCGTCAGTCTCATCTTTGGAGTCTCTTCCGTGATCTCCGTTTGCGTCATCCCGTGATCTCCAAAAACAACTGATGGCGCTTTCATTTCAGGACGGGAAGGATTGTATCTGTGACCGCAGTGGTTGACATCGAGAAGTTGAACTATAAGCACGTCCCACTCGTCTTCGTTTTTCTGTGTGGAAAAGATTTTGTTTCGAAGGGTGAGATTCATTAAGCGGTCAACTGTGTCCAGATCCCAAGCGTTGAGGGAAGGTTGAGCTTCCACGAAAGGGGATTTGAAGTAGGAAGGCGGAAATAAGCTCAACCAAGTGTCATCGCCGAGGAAAGCTGTCTTATTTCCCATGCCCTTCGCAACTGATAGATAAGGCTGTCTTCCTCGATCTCGTAGCTAGTTTAAAATAAAACAAGTTGAATCAACTAATTGCTTCACATGTTAATTACATATCTTTAAAATATTTATCTGTTGAAGTTTGCACTGGCGTCAATAAAAGTCGGCATTTTCCCTGTCATTTAAGTTTTTGCATAGTTGTTGTCGGTGGATCTGCGATGAACCGGAAGAGGCAAGATGACACTTTTAGTTTGATGGAGCTAGCACCACCCACGCTATTCCCGTTTGATGCAGAACCTCCAACTTGGAACCTTGCCGACGTTGTTTTACTTGAGATGTGGACTCAAAGGCAGCTCCGTTGTCTTTTTGATTGGTGATTGAAGAGAGGAAGTTCATTCTATTTCATTACTAGAAGCAGAAATCCTCCTACCGATAACTCTGAGCAATCAATATTGCCAGCGGCTCCAGCTACATCTTTAGTTCCAGCAGTGGCTCCACCAGTTCCTCAAGTTCCTTCCCCACTTGCAGTCATTCGACAAATAATTCTTGAAGCTAATCCGTCAGTAGCAACTCCCGCTGAATACAGTTGAAAGTTGAAACTGGACAAAAGATGATGAGAGAAGCAGTGATGAAATGGATTTGATTTTAAGAAGAAGTTGTCGTCAATGGGGAGTTTTGGAACTTCGTCAATCTTTTCTTGTGATGTATACGTGGCTAAAGCTTCCTATAAATGTTGTCACGAGGAAAGATATCCCTTCGAAGATGAACTTTGGGGCGAAAATTTTCAACACCATGAGATGCCTCCGATGCCACCCGGCACAGGCTAATAAATTTAAAAATTAAACTTAATTGAATATGACATTCGACATTAATTAGCGCCCCTCAACTGAACAAATTCGGGAGAACGGTTTTGAAGTCTCATGGAGCAGTTTACTGGCCGACTTTATAACCTCCATAGACCCTCTATAATGATCGGGGTGGTAACATGTGAAGTGTAAAATGTGAGTGTCAAGTGTTGGGTAGTTACCTGGTGGTTTTAAGAATAAACCGTTAAGGAATCGAGTTCTGAATCGAATTTTGTATGCTTTTAAGAAAAACTGCAAGGACAAAGTTTGTGTGATTTTTTTTCTGAAAAGGGGACAGCTGCTTCTTGCAAAAATCTGCAAATAGTCAAAATTACTGCTATTAGGGGTACCGTTGGATTATTTAAAAAATTGAATGGTAAGCTGTAACACGGTTAGGTCAAGTTTTTAAAGTTTTACAATGCTCAACCCTTTCCAGTCGTCGTTTTTAGAGCATATTAGGTAGAACACCGACTAAATAATAAAGTAAATTCAGTGACGCATGTGGAATGGAGAAAGTTTTTTTGTCAGCTATTTAGGCTGTTTGCTTTCTCTCACTTTATGTTCAGTTGAGAATTGTCTGTGTTTGTGTCAACATTCCACTCTCTTTATCTTTTCCCTTTCTTTTTTCCAGAATACTTTGACAAGGCTCGCACGAGTTGTTTTGCCGACCAGAGGCTCTCCCTCAATCCTATTCAGTGAAGTGGGTCAACAACACTCCAACTCGGCAACTCGAGTGGCCATTAAGGTAAATTGGATTAAATCTCAAAAGATTTATGTTGTAGTGATGGAGAGAGTAACATTTGAAAGGGAAATGAAATGAATGTACATTAATCTTCATGTGCTGGAGTTACAATTTATTGTAATTTATTTTGTGGCCATGACCTATGGCTTGGGCTATAGCTCTTTTGATAAATTCTGACCATTATGTGGTGTTTTTCTTAGGTCCAAAGTGTCTCAACATTTGCAAGTGTGGCAAACGGGAAGTGGCCATTTCTTAAAGGTCCAAAAACCTCACTTGGTTTTCTACGAAGTTGTATTTTCCTCTGTTTACCTGGTCGCTGTAAAGGAACAGGTACAGGAATGATTGTGTACTCGAGAATCGCGCCGAGTGACTCGCCAGCGGTGGCGAAACATTTGCTGGAGAACTTTTATGAGCATGAACCAATTGGCTTGGCGTTGGGTGAGAAACATTTTTAGGTGGATAGAATTTTGAGGATGATTTATGTTTTTTCTTGTATAAAATAGGGTTGACTGTGTCGGAGGTAAAACACTGGTTTCCAACCTTTCTGGCTGAAGTTTTGAATTATTTCGAGCCGGTGAGTTTTATGGCGAAGGACTCTGCCACGAATGAGATTGTTGGGGTAATTATAAGTATCGTTATGGATTTGGAAAATCAACCACTCCCACCTTCTATGAAGTCATATATTTCAAAGGGGAAAGAGCCTGTAAAGTGGCAGATTGTTACATTCTTAGAGGATTTGGAGGAGGGTAATTTGAGGGAAAAAGTTTACTTCAGTGTGATTTCTGAGATAAGTTGTTAATCCTCAGTTGTGCTTATCCAGGCGTGGAGCCAGTTGCAACAATGGGTATGGATCCCTCTAAAAGCAACAAAATCCTCACTTGTTTGTTTCTCAGCGTTTCTACGAATTATGGGGGCCGCGGATTGGCGAAAACTTTGTTGAGAGAGAGTGAACAGCAGGCAAGGAAGTTGGATGGGGTCACTCTTGCAATGGTAATTAATTAATAACACTAAGGTGTGCACTGTTGAGAGTTTGCTTCACGTTTAAAGCCATATTGATTTTGGAATTCCGTTGTAGAGCGACGCGACCTCTCACTTCAGCTTTACCGCATTTAAAAAGTTGGGTTATGACTGCATCAAAGAACGTCCAGTATCTAATGTACAAGGATCACGACGGAGTTCCAATTTTTGAAGGTCGTGAAAGGATGCTGGGGATTCATACCCATGCAAGGGTTATGTTAAGAAAGCTTTAACATCAAGAATATAGTACTTCTTTTTTTGTAATTATTTGTAAAGAAGCTTAGAAGTTGCACAATGAAATGTTCATTGCAAATCCCAGGCAATCTGTGCTTGAACAAACTTAAATTATGTAAGAAATAAAATGCTGAAATGCATTG
Source organism: Sinodicranocentrus sp. ZH6 (assembly GCA_027743935.1). Classification (NCBI taxonomy): domain Eukaryota; kingdom Metazoa; phylum Arthropoda; class Collembola; order Entomobryomorpha; family Entomobryidae; genus Sinodicranocentrus; species Sinodicranocentrus sp. ZH6. Next base: position 4,516 of record JAHZNA010002342.1, read on the forward strand.
AATTATATGAAAATAGAGCAAGTGTTTACTCAGATTTATTGCAAAGTTATGGTAATAACTAATTAATGTAAGTTTCATGATGGAGCCATTGCATGTTTCATAACGGGTGGAATGCTGTAGGTTGGAAGGGTTTTAAGGCGGTGACAAGTTGGAAACACTTTTAAACACTTCCGCCCATTTCGACCCATTTTTCCAGCTTTGGAAATCATTCTGATCTGCTCCGCTAGTTCATCCTTGGTTATTCGAGAAAGTAGCTAGGCTATGGTGTCGCTGAAATAAAAAGAAAATTTTAAAATCAATACACTAGCGCCAATTAACTTACTTTAAGTGTGACGTGGCTGGATGGAACACCTTATCCTCGATCCAATGGTATGACCCAGCGCACCCAAGTGTCTGACGAGAACTTGATTCGCCAAACAGACACTGCTATGGGTGCAGTGGATGGGAATTAGTCCATCTTTGGCGTGAGCTACTGCACTCTGAAATTTGAAATATCTGTTTTAGCTTTGTATATTTATTTGAATGGAAAATGAATGGTATTACCAGAAGAGGAAACACGTCAGTCAACACTTTCAACTGAGTTGCCTTATCTAATTCCCTGCCATCATTGTCCGAAAGTTGGTTGACTGGAAGGTTGTATTCTTTCAGCATGGCCATTCCTGTTCGAATACTGTCAAATTTGTCTTCCTCGTCAAAGGGGCTATCCCAGTCAACGTCTCTTCGTCTTCTGCGTCCTGTCGCGTTCATATGTCTGAGAACGTTCTGCAGATATGCTGCTAGGCCGAGGACGCCCAACAAGCCTTAAGCTGAATTGCAGCCTTTGCTATGAAAGAAAGCATAGTTTGGTTTTGCAATCAAAATGGACGACTGTAAGGATGTTATGCACGAGGCTATTTACCCTCCACCATTACTGCCCCCACCATGTCCCCTATGTCCAGATTCGGCTGCCATATCTCCGTAATGACCTTCCATCATCCCATTATGTCCCATCATCATTCATCATGGACTGCTGAGCTGGCTCGTAAGCTGTCAATTAACTTTCACCTCCCCCGTGCCCACCAGTCATTTCACTCCCAGTAGAGACAGCTGCGTCCATATCCCTCATTCCATTCGATTTGGATGCCACAATATAATTATGATCTGAAGACGAGGTGGATGGTGGATTTATGAAGGGAAGTAGGGGTAAAGGAGTTCGCTACGTTAGAGGAACATGATCAGTCTTTCCTTGACACATTCCCCCTTGCATGGACGCCTGTACAAAGATTGGGAAAGCTTTCCCATTGTTTGGGTACGTCCGTTAAGTACAATTAGGAAAAAAACTATTTTCATAAAAAATAGTAAAAATTCATTTCTAACACCCCAGAACTATTGGTTGTTTGTAAAAACTACATACTTAAAAACGTTTACAGTTTTGTGATTTCCCTTTTTTCCTAACGTTTTTGTGGACGCCCCAGGGGATTTCTGCAAGGGAATGTATGAACATGATTCTCCATAAAACCACACTTTAATTAAAATTAAGATAGAGTTTACAATAATATTTCTCACATTGACTCCCCATTTCATAGTACCTGTACCCACACCTTTTGGAAAGCGCCTTTTCATCCAAAAATGATTTCCCCACTGGGGCTGAATCCCCTTTCGGTCGAAACGGAATATAACCATCGGATTGTAAGATATAGCTGGCCACGACATCCGAAATGAGGATGATGGAAGTGAACAACAATTTCCTCAAAGTCATGCTCATTCCTTGCAAAAGTAACTCCGAAGGCAAGTCTCAAATCGACACTGACAACAATTTACAAAAAAACATCTTCTCTTCAAATGTATCCTGAACATCTCTAGACTAAAAAGCAAGAAAGACATACAATTGCACCTGTTCCTTTTCAAAATAGGACATGCCTCGGTTCACCAATTTCCGCCAGTTGGGCTTTTTCATTTGTTTTCTGTCATTTTGACGCATTACGTTGGTCAGACACAGACGACTCATGCATCCTTGATTCTCCCTAGCCTTTTTTATGTCGCTCATTGTTCTTAGGTACACAAGTTTGTCTTGTGGTTTTTATACATATTTTTAAAAAACTGTTTGCGGAGCATTTTTAAAGCTAAGCAAAAAAGCGAGAAAAACGAAGCAGGTGGCACGGACCAGGGAAAATGATATGGTTTATTATTAATTCAGTGAGATAATAAGAGGTGGATTTGTGTTTGCCACACCACCATCAAAACAAATGCGCCAGATGCGAGCCAAGTTTTTAGTTTAGCTCAAAAGGAAAAGGCAAAAATAAAATAGCAGAACAAGAAGAAGGAAATAAAATAGAAGAGTATGATTAAATCACAGTATAATTATGCTATGACGCAATCTCACACACACACACAATAAGAGAGAATGTTTTTTTTATTCGACGATTCACAAACACACTCTACTTTTTATTGCCACACAATGATTATTAACTGAAATGTCATCAAGAAAGTCCGCCCCATGCATTTAGATGTGGCTCCTATTCCAATGTACACTGAACTTGACTGAACACATTTCCAACTTTTATCCTCCCATGTTTTTAATTTTCCTGTTTATTTCCATCCTCAAAATAAAAATATTAAAATGATGGAAAATGTCGATGGAAATGGATGGGTTTGTTTTTATGAAGGGAATGAAATGAGAAATGGAAAGTTTTGAAGAGTGTGTGAAAGTATTCCTTAGAGCGGTTGTTTGCACTTGGATTTTGCAACGATTTGTGAGCTGGTTTTGCAATACTCATTTATTTTTAACGTGGGAAAATAAACTGGTAGTCATCAATTTTAATTTGAAGTTGGAGATGGGCAGCGTATCTTGAAAAATACTCCCACTTGACTAGTGCGACTCGACGAGAATACAGGGGGGAAATTGTTTAGTGAGCAGAATGAACCTCGCCAATAAACTCCTGTTGACGCTTGTCAACGTTTTGCTAACACCAATCCACATTGCTGTATTTTCTTTACTTTTTCTGTACAAGTGTGTAGTGCTCCTTGTTGCCAAAATATTTCAAAACTTTGTCCAGCCCATCCCAGGCTCAAGCTCACTCTTCTTGGCAGATCACATCTGGACAAATCCTCACTCTTCTATTGTGTGCGGGTTGGAGACTAGAAGGGGATGTGAATAAGGAGTCTGTGGCAGCCACATTTCAGAAAATTTACGATATCAAAAATGAAAGTGGGGAGGTGGCTTACAAAGAATTGGGATTTTACCCAGTCAAGTATTTCGGTTTCGGATTTTGGAAGGAATGTTTCGACTTTCAAATTTGCAGTAGGGTGCACGTTCTAAACGAAAATATGGAAAGGAATGAGGAGCCACTGGTATCCTTGATTGAGAAAATGCTGAGACAGCCGTATAAACTGCAAGATCCTTTGTGGGATGTTTATTTGCTTCAAAATTACAACGGGAAGCCACACAGGACCCTAGTCATTTTCCGGTTTCACCATTTACTCGCTGATGGGGTGTCAATCGTAAAATTGATTTATGCCGGCTTTGGATATTCCAAGCTTCCTGAAAACTTTACCAAGCCGTCAACGTCATTTTCAAAATGGGATGCTTTGTCGGAGAGTGTTTTTGTAAAACTCGCAACTCTGGCAACTTTGCTCACTACAGGTTTTGTGGAGTATTTGGATGAAATATTGATAAGCCAGGATAAGAACAATATCAATTTTGACTCGAGTGGAAAGCTGAAAATGGCTGGGAAGTGGAATTGCTCATTTGGGAAGAAGTTGGACATTGCGGAAATGAAGAAAGCGAGTAAATATTATAACTGCAGTATTACGCACATCTTCCTTGCTGGAATGAGTGGTGCATTGGAAAAATACTTTTTGAAATATCATGGTGACACTGTGACTCCAGGGAATGTTCATTTTGTCGCGTCTATCCCTATACCAAAGCATCCAGACTTGAGGCTTATCAATCACTGGTAAGTCGCTTATTTAAAAATCAAAATGTCTTGCAGGTTTTTTAAAAATTTGTTTGCACTGTTGGACGCAGGGCCCTCTGCCGAACCAAAGTGAAACTGGGTACTCCAGAAATTCCGGAAAAGATTAATCTGTTGAAGGGGGAATTTAGGCGAGCAGTTCACGCACCCCTTCCGCTGATATCGGCATTCACATTTAAATACGCTTGTAGCGTCTTTCCGACAAACGTCATTGATCTTGTTTCTAGAGCTAAAGCGTCAAGCACAATTGTCTTTTCTAATCTTGTGGGCCCAATGAAACCAGAATCATTTGGAGGGGGAACAGTCATGGATATATTTTTCTGGATGCCGATTGTCCATGAGTCAATGGGTATCATCAAACTTCTCATTTCTATTTTTTACGACATGACGTCCAATGCAAACGGGGAAATGTATGATAAATTGATAAATGCACAATAATAATGTATGTATCTGGCTTCAATTTTGGTCTAGCCATTTCTGCCGGATTGGTTTCATACCATACAACGGAGGTGCTCACATTTGCCTGACTGGAGATGTTGGATGCATTCCAGACAGAAGCCGACTGGACGACCTTGGAGTTATGATGTACGAAGAAATAACTGAAATTTGTAAAGTTTACGGCTAAGATGCACGCCGATAAAAAATATGCAAAATAATTAATTAACACCAGATTTAATTATGGGAGTCCAACGTCCAACTTTTTATGTACAAAAGTTGAAATGAGCCCTTCCAAATTTTAATAATAAAGCTTTCATTGTAATAGATAATTTCTATCCGAAAACTCTCTGTGATGACTTTGCTTATGGAGGTTAGAAGAAAGCTCTGGACAACTTTTATATAACATGTTACAATGTTTTCCACTTCGACCCGACTTTCCAGCTCGCATAATTCTTGCAGAGATGTCAAAATCCTGCCAGTGTCTTCCGAATCGTTGTCGAGTAAACATTTGGGAAAGTTTCGAGCTAAACAATACGCCCATCAACAAATAAAATTTTCCAAGTTTCAATTTAAAATGAAAGTGTGGCTACCTGAGCAGCAATCCTACAGATTTGCCTCGTTTTTCCCCCAGTCTCTCTAAAAGGACTTGATTTGCGACACAAATTGGTTGCAATGTGCATTCTATTGGGACCACACCACTTTGGGCGTGTGTCACACCCTTCTGGAAATTCCCATGAGATTTTTACAACAACATTTTAAGCATATTTAGTGAAGGTGTTGCGTTATATGAGTTGGGCATTATTATTACCAGCATGGGCAACACTAGTGGGACAACAAGGGCAGTTTCTGTCACTGACTTCTCCCAGGCGGTGATGGGTGCATTGGGTACGTTCTCAAAATCCAGGTCAACCATGTCGCCATGAACATCCCGTTTACGTCTTCCCATCGATTGGGTTTGATTCAGAACGTTCTGAAATCCATTATTATTATTATTCCATTCCATTTTTAAAACCCTGTTTTCAGTATATTATATATGCTTATTTATGTACGTATGTTGCTATATATTTTTGGGGTAAAACCTGGATTAATGAAAGCAGGGACAATAGTCCGAGCAATCCAACTGCAGACTTATTGACTCCGTTCCTACTCAAAGAATTAATCATATCAATCATAAACGAACAAAAACATGTGGGTTATCATAATCATCCTTAATTGATTTTTTACGTAAAGTACCCATAACCTCCACCGTGATCATGGCTTGCAGCCATTTCAGGTTCGTCTAAAGGCCCTGTGATAAAAGACACCTTATTTTGTGAGGTAAAATAATTTCAAGTATTCTCAAGAAGATTTAGAGAGTGACGTGTGTACCTTGATGTCCTTGATGCTGGTATCTTTGATTATCATAGTTTATTGTTGGACTCATCATGCTACTAGTTCTTCGTCTTAACTGGTTCAACCATTGTCCACCCCAGGACGACGACCTTCCTGGACTTGAGTCAACTGCGTGTCGATCTATTTTTTAAAGATTACGATTTACACGTGGAGGAAAACTACCTTTTCATGTTTTATATGAGCCAGACCAGAAATTCATCAATCAATGATTATCAATTTCAATTACTGTCAAATCTGCTTATCCTATGATGATATCTTGACGAAGGTTGTTCCATCGGGTACGCCCGTGCTGATCTAAACTTGGAAGGTAGCCCACTTATCTTTGGACGATTATCTGCAATTCTTTCCTCATTTCCCATGAATTTCCTGCCGCTGACGGGTGATCTTGAATAAGAATTGTGGAAAGAATATCCATGCAGACTCTCAATAGGATCCCCACTGTCACTTTTGTCCAGTTTATGAAAACTTTTATGATGCGATGAAGCCGGTGGTGGTTCAGAGGCTAAAGCCCAAACAGAAAAGTAGCTGGATATGGTGGAAAGATGTAGAACAAAGTGCAAAACTCGCAGTTTAAAAATGCTTTTCATTTTTAGAAATTATTTTGTGAACAAGGCAAGGGAAAAAATTGCAAAGTGGCTCTCAAAAACACAAAAGTTGTAGGATCGTAGGGTGTTAACCAACCGCTGGGATGTGATTGAAGTGGACGCAGACTTATTGTTAGACTCTTATTGTTGGCTCGTTTTTCATTGAAAATCAAAATCAAATGAGGATGGGTATTAAACCGGCATTTGGTTTGCATTTCGCATGCTCAACCTGTGAAAATGACGAGGAAGTAAAGGATTTGGTAGCGAGCGACATTTGAAGACAGGATAATTTGGGAAGGTTGTTCACGTGCATAAGTGAACTTGAACGTTTTAGCCACATAAAGGGATTTCCTCGTCATTATTCGCATTCGTCACAAGAACCGCATGTGAAAAGGAAGGTTTGTGGATGTATCTGGCTCCTTGTATTGTATTAAAGGGCATGAATTTCTGGCTCCTTGGTTAAGTAACCCATTTGATGAGATCGATTCAATTACATTATATAGGTTAGCAAGCAATGCAAAACGCACACAATTATTTACGCGTCGTCTCACATTCCTACTTTCAGCTCGTAAAATAAAACAGATTGCCTAATAAGGTCTCTTGAAGGGTGTACTTGGCTAAACAATTCAATTCTTTTGTACGCATTTTACAAGGCATTTGGATGGATGGATGGCATTTTTATGGGATGACGAAGACGGGGGGATAAGGATCAAATTTTAAAGAGAAGGAGTAAACTATGTGTAATCGTAATTTATGTCGTTTTGGTACAGATCCACTTAAATTATGGCACGCTGGATGATATCCTATGCTTCAAGTAAAGGCATCTGGTAAAGTGATATTGCTATTCTAACTATAGGAAAGGTTGTGTAAGGATTATTTTCTGTTTTTGAGAAATTCAATAGTGCACTCATGACACCACTGACACATCTGTCAATTAAGTTTGCTCTGTTGGTTAAGGAAATTCCGTATGGATCAAAATATGATTGGACCAGGTATGAGCAAAGTAAATGGTTAACGTTAGTTTTAAGTTAGAAAAGGAACCTCTCCACTGCCTTATTAGAATTAAGCATGAATGCAAAAATACATGGTATAAATAATTTGTATTTACAAGCCAGTGAGGAGACATTCAAAGACAACCATAGTCGACATCCATAAAAGTCAGATTTGAAGTGTGTTCAGAGGATATCTCTAATGTGTGCCGTTTTGTAGACGGAATTTCTTGTAACTCCACTTGAAGTAATTGTCTCGGAAATTGAATAGAATATGACCATTTTTCATTGTATGTATCAATATAAATATGAGTCATCTTATTGTTAGTACATCAATTCCAGCAATTCCAACAGTGCATGATATGTACTTACACAAATAATCTGAAACACATATAATCCTTACATTCTCGAACATCAAGTACACTCTGTAGCTGTAATAGCGTACTTTTTTAAGTCCATTCATAGTACTTAAAACATTCGGAGAAAAAAATGCTATCTACTTCCTCAACTTGTAACGCTCCACATTAAAAACTAATGCACAGCACACACCACACCTCTGAAAAAACCATAAATCCTAATTCCTAACATGAAAGTGAATGTGAGGGAGGACACACACGTCTATGACAATTTCATTAGTTGCTCATTTAGAGCACACACAATGATTTCTCCGAAGGTGCAATACATTGTTCTAGGTAGAGAGTAGACAATGGATAATTACAAAATTATGACGTGGCTTCTCTTACACGTCGACACTGCCACACCGGCTCGGTGTCATCACAGTTTCAGCCTTTGAATTACTCACTTCTTCTCTTTGCTTCATCCCAATCTGGACATTTGTTTCTCGTGATTAATTCATCTTGATTGAACATGCCTAGTAATTCATTCATGCACTTAAGTAACATTCAATTGATAAATTTTAGCAAATGAATTATAATTAAATAGTAACTATATTGTTGTTTCAGGACGCGAGAAGAATAAGAGACTACCGCAAGCAAATAACCCCAGCTGTAAGAGGTGGCGTGTAAATATTCGCCTAAGGATACCTCTAGTTGCTAGATTGGAGGCTGGACTCCAGCAAAAGGAGGCAATAAAACAATGCTACCCGAATAAGGTCACGTGGTCAGAATGGCTCAAGAAGAGCTGTAAAGTAAGGTTTCCTAAGTACAAAAACTCTATTTTAATACTTGTCAAATAAGGTTAATGATTAACGCAAGGTTTAATGCGTTTTGGCTAAACAGATTGAGTTGGAGGATTCCAGATTCCTCATCGAAGCTTTCCGACACCGTAGTCATTGTATACAGGCTCCACTCTCTGAGCAGGTAAACACCAAAATTTGAGTTTTACAGAAAAGGAAGAGATTTTAGAATGTTATTTTTTACAGGTTTCGAATCTGCTTAACAAATATAAGCGTCACCAACCAGGTCGTTGCTACCTCCTCCACTTGGTGATCAATAATGTGCCTCCCGACTCCCCGGAAGAATTTAATCCGCAGGTATTACCCGTGGAACCCCAACAGTTTGAGCCCATGCAACCCATGCAGTTTGGGCCCGTTTTGGCGCCTATGTACGCTCCGCAATATCCTCAACCAGCTCACCTGGCTTTCCCAGGAAAATTAACTTATCTGCGCGGGGAACCAGTGTTTGCATTCCAAGGAGAAAATTTTGTAATTGTTGACGGTGCAGGTTATTTTCAATATGGACGAGAGACGGTTCGTCTTATTTTCCCGGATCCAACGGAACCTGTTTACCGTGGACCAACGCTTCATTGGATGGAATAATCTGACTATCTCATGCACAAAAAATATTCGTTATACATACAATATTTGAAGACAAAAACTATTAAAATGTTGACATCCTACGATCCTACCCACACATTCCCCTCCTCCATTTTTCCATACGAGATCTCATAGTTAAGACGGTTGGTTAACCAATTGGATAAAAGTAATGACATCATTGACATCTGCATAACACGTAAAAGAGGACTCTACTGTAGTCCAAATAGTTTGAGATTTTGATTTTACGATCCCTTGCATGCTTGCACATCGTGCCTTCAACATTCTCCACACAGAGAATGACGCACCACTCATTTACACAACATTTTCTCATTATCTCATGTCGCTGGGGAAATATATGTAAATACTCTCTACATACTTGCGAAAGTTAACGAGAAGCTTGAAGGATTTTATACGTTTTCTTTCATCATTGGAAGTTGAACCATACGAGATCTCATAGTTAAGACGGTTGGTTAACCAATTGGATAAAAGTAATGAATGACATCATTGACATCTGCATAACACGTAAAAGAGGACTCTACTGTAGTCCAAATAGTTTGAGATTTTGATTTTACGATCCCTTACATGCTTGCACATCGTGCCTTCAACATTCTCCACACAGAATGACACACCACTCGAGTGCACTCATTTACACAACATTTTCTCATTATCTCATGTCGCTGGGGAAATATATGTAAATACTCTCTACATACTTGCGAAAGTTAACGAGAAGCTTGAAGGATTTTATACATTTTCTTTCATCATTGGAAGTTGATACACTGGAATTATGCATAAGAAGGAGATTAAGTACGTCACTCTCATTTCGACTAATATTGCTCCAGTTTTCGATGTAGTAAAATTGCTACCGTTTAATTGTAAATTTGACCAGAGAGATTCATCATGAACCTTTTTTAATCCAAAGTTTCCGCTTAAATATCAATTAAATTGACAAAAAGATTAGAGGATCCTTTTTCAATGCCAGTTTAATCCAAAATATAATTGTTTAAGCCCACACAAAAATATGGAAGAGGAGAAAGTATTTTATCTGGTGACTATTATTAACTTTAATAGTGATTAAGTTTGTTAGCATCGTAAAAGGAAAACTTATCGTTCGGAAAAATGGTTCACTTTGTTTCGGATCTTTTCGTACGTAAATATGCTTTTAAGTGGAAAACGGGAAACGAAATTGGATTTTTCTGCCACCTGATAATNGTTTGTTAGCATCGTAAAAGGAAAACTTATCGTTCGGAAAAATGGTTCACTTTGTTTCGGATCTTTTCGTACGTAAATATGCTTTTAAGTGGAAAACGGGAAACGATTAACGAAATTGGATTTTTCTGCCACCTGATAATTTAACGCAACTAATACTACTAAAACTGTTTATCGTTATTCCTCTTTGCATTCCAATTCACCATTTACTGCGTAATAGTAAACTAGAAAGCCGGTTGCGCGCTAATCGCATAACAAATTTTAAAAAGAGCTATTGGTTGGTTAAGCTAGCTAAAAATGCCGATTTCTACGTAGATCACACGGATGTACGACTGAACGATGACCAACGCACCAGTCTTGGTCACTGGTACCAGAAAAGTTGTGAGTCTCCGTATTTCTTACAAGCAATACTACCTACATGTTGGTCTCAAAATCGATCGAGACTAATCTTTTAAAATAGATTCGGAAAAAATGGTAGTGAAATCCGTTTTTTCGAATGGGTTTGGTTGAACTGTTATTTAAAAATTAATTATTTTTGATCCCATATGGTGAGGACCTATTCATATTCATATACTGATAATTTGTGTCAAAAAATTATTTGCATTGATTCTTATATCAATAGGACCTCACCATGGTAACAAAAATAATTAATTTTTAAATAACAATTCAACGAAATCCCATTCGGAAAAATGGATTTCACCGTCATTTTTTCCATGGTCGAATCTATTAGAAAACATTTGTTGCGATTGATTTCAGGCAAACATGTAGGTAGTATTGCTTGTTCGTGTACCAGTGACCTATGACCAACGCACTTTCCATTCTTGGTAAGATATTTACAAGTTTAGAGGGCAAAGATGGGTTGGTTTAAAAAAAATTGTAGAGAGGCAGCTGGAGATGTAGAGCGAGGTTGGAGATTATATTGTTGAGGTTGTGTAGGAAATGGATAAGGTGGAGGTTGTCCCAAGCAGTCGGGATAGAGGCAAGGTGGTGGTATTCCTTGGATGGAATCTGTCACTTGCGGATTGTAACCGAGAATAATGGGACTGAAGCCAAGGAAATTGTAAAAATACTCATTCTCCTCATCTTTTTATTACTTGGAAGTATTATTTCTGGGATTTTTGCAGGCGGGAAGACCATAGCTGAATGGCGTTATAACTTATTATTGATTACCATGTAAATAATGAGTTTGACGTGTGGCGATTGACTTGCATGACATTTTCATTTTATTATAAGTGGAGAACGAAGAGACTTTGATAAAATCCAGTGAAAAATGAATCCTTAGACTGACTTTTTTACACCTAGAAATATAATGTAGTAGAGTGGCAAAAATCCCCCACGTATAGTAATATTTTACACTTATTCTGTGACATTTGTCGTCTAGCAACCGTTGACAGTGGATGAGGGAACAAGGAAGACGGCAATCTACCCCGCTCAATACTTTTTTACAATATATAGCCTAAACCAAAATCATCCTTTTATGGAATTCAGGGCTAATTTCTTAATTTATAATTACAATCATAATTCCTACACACCTCCTAGTCCACTTTCATCCTTCCATCATTCATGCCTATGGCAACCTAAAGAAAAACCAAAGGACCAATTTTATCTACTTGTTATTTATATTTATATCGTCAAACTATTACAAATTAAATTACTAATTATACATATCAATATCAACACTTGCTACTACATTTAACTTTAACTAAACTCCATGCTGGTTGTTGATCCAAGGCAAGGGAACCAAATCATGGTATATACTCAAATAACCCTTCTAAAACAAAAATTGTGACACAAACTGGGTTGCTTTTAGTTTAAAATGTGGAGGAAAAAGAATGTAAATGTGGTGGGTGGGGAATATTTTGCTTTTGCGTTGAATGTTGAATCACGAGTTGAAAAAGTAGAAGCTCCAGTAGACAGTGTTGAAGAGGAGGAAGGAGAGCGGGAACACGATTCTCGAAAAGCGGTCAATGATGCTCACGTCTTTTTTAATATTTGGCAGTCGCTGGTCGAAGGCATTTGCGTGTTTCCGTAAACTCTGCACGACCCTTTGTTGTCTTTGTTTCCAGGTGAGCTTCGGCTTGACAGGGAAACTGGCTGGGTAGAACCTACTGGCTGGAGGGACCATTGTCAAATGGGACGGGTGCTGGACGCCGGACAGCCCTGAAAAACTTGTACTTCTCACTATTCTCGGTACGTTAAGGGACAAAGTGCCACTGGGGCCTGCGGTGGGTTCCTCAATCGAGGTTACTGTAAGCCCAGCCCCAGGGGAGGTTTCTTTTTGGGGCTTCCGCTCTTTGGGTGTTGTTCCTCGAGGAAGTGTCAAAGATGACGGAACTTTCGAGGATGATGGGACAGCAAGTTGGGCTTGCTGCGGGACGATTAAAATTACTCCAGGCGTTTTTGCCGTCGGCAGAGCGAGAGAAGTTGGAGGAGGAGGAGGGTGAGGTGGCTGTTGCCTTTCCCCTCTTTCTTTCTCCACCGTTACAGCCTCCTCCTTTTCTGGGGTTTTTCGCCTCCGCAACTGGAACAATTGTTTTGCGCGCTCGGTAAGATTCGGCTTTGCGCCAGAGGAGGAAACCGAGTTAGCAGTGGTTTTTGGCGGCTTTTTCTTCTTGACTTTAGGCACGCGGGGAGGCGCTTTGGCCGCCCAGAACATGTAATTGACAGCGGCATACTCGAGGAGGGCGGCAAACACGAAGACGAAACACATCACAAGGTAAATATCGATAGCTTTAACGTAGGAGATGCGGGGCAGCGAAGACCTCACTCCTGTACTAATCGTGGTCATTGTGAGCACCGTCGTAATGCCTAGTGGAAGACAGTTATTATTGTTATTGTTATTTTTAAGGTTGGTTGGTGATGATACTCATGATATTTGAGTACAATTTAGTTGAGTAGCCTGCAAAAATGAACAAGTAGAATACTTACTCATTTATTAAATTGCGCCACCTTGTTCGCTACTCAACTTACAGCTCTCAATCTCGACAGTACAGTTTTGACTGTCAAGGGGATAGTAGTGAAGGTCCATTTGGCAGGAGAGAGTGGTTGTGAACCTCATCCCGTAAGTGATACTCCCGTCTCCCGCCAACCTCACCATTTTATTCTTTTCAGTGACATCGTGCAAAAAACTGCAAGGATAACAACGCACTTGCTCAGTCAGTGACTGACTATTTAACTATTTAAAAATACAGTCAAGAGTAGACGAGCAGGTGCGAACTTGCCATTTCCTTACCTGCTTTTGTCATTGGCGAAGAAAGTATCTGGAACCCAAACCTTTTCCGCGAAATCTCCCGCCAATGTGAGCTGGTCATCCTTGGTGCTGTAAGCCAACCTTTCGTCTTTCCAATACTGATTTAGGTATATCGTTATCGTGTAGTCCTGATTACAAATTCAAAACTTATCTTGTACTCCACAACGTCAACTACTTTTTGCATACTGATAACTGGTCCACTTACCATGTTCACTTCAGAAATCGAGTCGAAACTCGCAATCGTCAACTCCATCCCAATGTACAGAGGATCACCTTTCAAAAGTTTCAAAACAAAGTCACAACTTATTTATAAATGCACAACAATTTTCTCTACTTTATTTTTGAAAGGAAACGTTATACCTCCGAAATTAGGGCGCAGCCGAATATCATAATTTTTCAGGATTTGCGAAACCGTTTGGGTGACATTGTCAGGCCGTTCCACCGCATCCCACATGTTATCCACTGTCGTCATACTATAAAGCAATTTGAAGACATTTTCATTTAAAAATACACACCTTCCTTTCAACACACACCACACGAACATGAATGATTTAATAATTATTCCCACTTTTCACATTGGCAAAGTAGCCAGTTTGCTACTCCACGTGCCCCCTCAGTTCTGGGTTACATCTACCTCACCTAATTACCCCAATGATTAAAAGCATCTTGTTGAAGCTGTCCCGGGAGCATCCACCCCCGCACCGTATCAATTTTCGTGGATAGCAAAGAACATGATGAGGAGGAAACCTGAGTACACACACAAACGCAGCAGCACCAGAGCACCACACTCTTTTCTCTCTCGATCCAATGATACTTTTTTATTAATATTTTTTTTCTTTCTCTCTCGAATGATACAAACTTGTAGTAACCTTTTTTTCCTTCTCTCTCACACACGTTTACAAAAATGTTTAATGGTGACACGTTCCTTTGGCATGTGGCAAAGAGCTACACATGTAAATGTTGCATGTTTTCGAGAAAGTTGAGAATTTAATGATGATGTAAAATCCGCCAAACCACTCCTCTCACCATTTTTTCTTTCCGGATGCCTGTCTGCCTGCCGAGTCTCCAACCAACCAACCTCTCTCCTTGTCTCTGTGCACATCATCATCAACTTGTATAAGATGAGTCATTACCTTCCCTTTCAGCAAATGAGAGAGAGTGCTAACGAGAAGTGAGCATGACACAAAATGAAACAAAGACGGCTCTTGTTTCCTCCATGTTCATTCATTCCCTCCACTCCATTACGCTTTCTCCTTCCCAGTCTGGTTACTGCAGAGGGAAGGGAGTAAGTAAAATGAACAACTCAACAATGAGCTGATTTGCTACTGTAAAGTGTTCAAGTTGAGAGGAGACTTGTGTAAACATTGGGGTTATTATTATGCACATACATGCAAGGATATCATTCTCACAAAATAAATATCTTTTTCTGACAGCGTTTCCTCCATTGCGGGAGTTATTGCTGATTTATTAGCCAGGGAATTGGTACACCACTTTAAGCAATCAAGATACCAAGATGCTCCAATACTCGTGTAGATCTTGTTGCCAGCTGTTATCCCATCTCCTCAAGAGAGAAGGTGCCAACATAACAACTTTTTTTATATACCAAATTTTAAAAAAGGCTGGAAAAAGCGTCTATAAATTTTGGGTGCGTCTCCTGACTCATCTCTTGTTCGTCCTCTTGCGAGGAAATTAGGGAGAGAACAGGAGCAGCTGGTCTTTGGGGACGGAAGTGATGGTATCGCATGTAAACTTTCGCCTTTGGCTAATTACCCCGCTTCACTAAGAGTGAAGAGGTTGAAGGAATGGTGTTGATTAACTTTGGACAATGAAAAGGTGTAGACACATTCCAATTTTACAAGTAACTCCACATTTTGAAAAGGAGGTGGCACGGCGAGCTCTGCCCATGCCAAGAAAAACAGGAGACAATGATGGTTGTCATGTTGACGGCTATTATCTGCATACTTTTTAGGATGGCAGTTCGCAACGCATCACTTGCGTTTACACAGCCAAAGGGTGATCAGGCAGGAGGATGTGTGAAAATTGCATGGTTTCACATTTTTCCAACCAACCAAGTCGTAACCGTAACGCCCTAGGTGCGTGTGGCTCTAAAGGAGAGGGTGCCCATTTGCCAGGAAAAATTATTGGCGGCAATTAAATTTCTAGCATTTTTACAAGCAATAAAATCTGTCATAAATCTATTTCACGGAGAGAAGCACCGCTCCAGTTTCAAGTTACAGCTCGAGAGAGAGAGATGACTCAGTCAGGTTGACAAAACATTATGGCATCAAGGAGCGACAAAAGGATCGCAAAAATGTGGAAAGATGGGACAGAGAAAAAGTGTGGATGAGCATTACTTTTTTAAGTAACTAGCAACCAGACACAGAGAAGGATATGTGTAAATATGTGCAAATATGTGAATTTCGAGTCTAGTCTCAATGCCGGAATCTTGCTAAATGCTAACTGAAAGAAAGGATTAAAGCAACCAAAAGCCCGTCTTGGAAATCAAGAATAAAAGCAGATAAGAAAACTGTGTGCGTACGAACGAAGGAACGAACGAACGAACGAACGTACGTGTGGCGAAGGATGTATTTAAGAAAGGGGAAAATGGTCTGCGTTGGGGACATGCACATTGCACATGCTGCGAGTCACAGAATTCAGAATGGTGGTGGTGTCTTGCAGATTTTTAGCATACAAATTTATTGCTGAGGACAAGCAAAGTTGGTTTGTTGGTTGGTGTGCTCAATCTCAATCTAAATCTCCATCTCAATCTTATTTAAACATCCTTAGAAACACTTTACATTTGTTCTCTCAAGTGGATGAGAAAATTGGGGGAAAATTGTTTATCTCTTCTGATCACTCAAGTCAGAGTCAGTGGGCAAGATTAGGGTAATTGTATCCAAGTTTTAGTCGACTTTAATTGGATTTATCAATGAGTTGGCTCATTTCTTTCATTTCTATCCTTTTGAATGAGAAGAATGCAAAAAATCCCCCCTGTCACTGCACTAGATATATTTTTGCCAATTAGTTTACTTTCCTGACCAGTCGACTACAAGATGCAAACGTTTCCTCGTGAGGATTTGGATGGAAATGAATGAATGCCTAGGTTGGATGTGGTGTGGAGAATAAAGTGAGCTCGCTAATTTGCTAATCCTCGCTAGAACACACAAACAGACAGACGAGCAAGCTTCTTGCATGATTTGAGATTTCCCTGAGAGAGTTTGCTGCAAACAAATCTCTGTCACGTATGTACATTTACTACTACTACTACTTTACTTGCATCATCATATCATCATCCATATATCACATATCACCCTAATAATAATATCAAATCTTTGTACTCGTGTAAGTGCATCCCTGTGGAAATGTGTGGTGGTGGCACTAGTGTTCGAGTGAGTGATCCTCTCATCCGCTCAACCTCTCATCCTCTCAACCTCTCTCTGTTCATCAATGCTTTTGTTTTCCCAATTTTTTTGTTGGACGACGGGAATAAGGTAGAGTTGAGAAAGATAAAAGTCGGAGGAAACGCGACACAATAGAATTTAATGGGAGGCAATGAGGCCAAAAAGAAATAAACATGACACTCTCTCGAACTCACACACACACATGCATACAACATGGAGCTTATCTCTGTTCGAGAGAGAGAGCATCACCTCCATCCAAACTCGTAACAAGTGGGCACTCTTAACATATTTATAAAAAAAACAACAAGAACTCTCTCAGTTGTTGTTCGCCAAAGTGGAAAGGAGCAGAGAAAAAAGTTGGAGACGCACTCCCTCTCATCATCCTCACACACCATTTCCCTATCTCTCGTGCGCTCCACGAAGAGCGGAAACGGGAGGAGGGGAAAAACGAACGAGAAATATTGAGGAAAAGCTTCTATTATTTCAAGGAGGCAGAACGACAATATACTTTTTTTCCTTGGGTATCGCCATCATGACGAGAAAAAATAAGGCGGGGCGAGACAGCCCAAAGCCTCCCAATGAAATACAAAGTCCATTTCTGGAACAAGCTTTCAAAAATTCTCACCTGGTCGCTGATAAGATCCAAAAGATGATCCACGCAGAGGACAAAAGGATCCACATTTTACACAAAAATCGAAACTAATTTTACCGTCAACCGTCCCAGTCTTCCCCTTGGCACACGCACATAAACACACACTCCAACAAAACACGAGCAGGATGATTATTATGATTATGGGCACAAATCTGTTTTCCACTTCATTTGGATTTGGATATTGGTGAATATTCTACGTGATATAAAATAACCGCACTGTGGATAGCTCCGAGGATGGAAAACCTCTGTCCGGATGGAAGAGTTGCCAGTATGGAGAATCCATTACAGAGCACTGGACACACTCACCAAATGACAAACTCGCTACTTCCATTCTACGTTCCGCTGCTCGGAGCAACGTGCTCTCCTAATAAATATTCTGCTTGGAGCAACGTGCTTTCCTAATAAATATTCTGCTTGGAGCAACGTGCTTTCCTAATAAATATTCTGCTCGGAGCAACGTGCTTTCCTAACTAATATACTGCTCGCTCGCGTGATCCTCTTGACCACGACGACGAGAACCACCATAGGTGCGAGTGAGCTACCTTCTCGAGCCATCCCTCCCTTCCAAGCTGACCATACCTCCACCATCTTCTTATTTAAATTATGTCACCATATCAAATCCACGTTTATGCGGTTTACGTCTCCAGAAAGAAAAACAGTACCAGAGAATGGAATGGAGTTGGAGTGTTGGAGGAACTAAATAATTTGGAGCACAAGGATTGGGCAATTTTCCGAGCGACCACTAACCACCTCACTTGACTTGATTCTCTGGATGTGTGAGTGACTGAGCGGCTCATCTCATCCCATCCACCGAGCGAGGAGAGACACAGCGTGGAGGAAAATCCATGCCGTCGTCATACTCGACACAGTATCCTCATCATCACATTCTCACCACACTTATCATCACTCTGATAGCATCCGCAAGATTGTGAGGCGAAAAAAGAGATTAGTGTCGGTGGATGGAGAGCACCCAACCTTGTATTCTTCCCCACGTTCCGAACATGCCCTCCACCCGCGGCCTCCTTCTCCACCAGATTACACAGCATGATACACAGGAAACGGGATTTTAGGAGGAATTAGTCTCTCCAACTTTGTTGGAACAAGCTCGCTCGCGAGACTATCCACTAACCCCACTTGGCAAGCTGAAATGTGAAGAAAAAAAATCTCTTGAAAAGTTTTGCCGTTGTTGTGAGATTCCTGAACGGGATTTGCTTTGGGTTCGAAAACACTATAGCATAGCAGAGTGCTTCACGCGGAGGAGATGCGAGTCTCGTCAATGCTCTTTTGGCACAAGTATACGTTGTGCACTTTTGTCAAGTAGAATTAGTTCCTGTTTATTGCCCCTCGCAAAAGTAATCCTTGCTCATGGTTGGACCATTTAGTGTGGGGATGTTGACGGGGAGAAAAGTTTTGTTGCAGAGCACATGTCACCACTGCCTCCATCAGTCGCTCAACAAACCTCGAGCTTTGTACAAGTCTCTCTTTCACAATTACCTGGTCCACTACCACTTCTTCTGCGACCACCTCCATCAAGTTGTGTGAGTGCTTCGTTTCCTGGTGCTGACCGACTTTTCACTGACCAAAGCACTTGCTCCACTACTACCAAATATGGTCACCCCAAGATTTTCATTTCCCACTTGAATTTCCAGACCAGCTCTCGGAGGTGCCATGCCACCCCGTTCACTCCACTTTATTCAAGCAACAGGTAAGAATTTGATCACAGTTACGGAGGAGCTACTCACTAGGCTACTATTTGTATGTTGGGTTAATTAGATTAGACGTGTGCATTGTGAATTGTGGGCATGAATCAGTAATTGATCCAGTGATAAGCGTCAACCTCCAAAGCCACAGAGAGATTGTTTGTTTTCATCTCCAAAATCCGTTGCCTTATTTGTTTTTATTCTGAGGCTAAAAATCGCATTTGTGATTAGCACGATCATCATCATCCTCATCTTCTCCTCTCACTCCATTTCCCAATCTTGAGCCGCATCTCATGTTTCACTCTTGTCTTGCTCGACTTGCTCCCAAAAAAATCTCGCTCTAAACGCATATTTTATCCTCGTCTCTCTGATCCGTCGTCCCATGAGCAGCGAGTTTCACCGAGAGTGCCACCAACATGTTTACATTTTTTGTTGAAAACTTCAATGGGATTTTTTTATCATGAGGGGAAGCTCCTCTGCTACCTCTCTGTATCCATCTGAAAAAATTATTACGACTACGAGTTCCCTCTTTTCATGCAATAAAGTTTTGCTGATGAAAGGCATCCATTGAGAGACTCGAATAGACGCACCTGCTATGTCGTCTCTCTTTCTTGGAGTGTCACTGTCATGTCGACCCGCGGAATGTGCACTCCGCCTGTCATAAACATTCCTTTTGCTAATTAATATCAGGCGGAATAAAAATGTTCCCACCTCGACAAAAAATATAAAGTATGGAGGCAAGAAGACTTCTTTTGTCTACCGAGCGTGAACGTGTTGATGAGCGTGCTTCGAGTTGGCCACTCTTTCCTCCAAATTCTTTGTTTAGTCCCGGGAACACCGACAAAAAAATCAGCTTTATTTAGCCAGTGCCAGTCAAGCGTAGCATTATGCTTATCGGGAATGTTCATCTCTTGACAAAAAATATCATTGGAAGATATCCTCCGCTCATCCTCCTCTCGTCACAGAGTGAGTGTCACTTGGATTGACACTGACACCAAACAGGATTTTCCTCTTGAAAAGCATGCCTCTCTCTGCCACTTTATTTATATTGATGCGGTGTGTAAAATAAATACGCCAACTTTTCATGCTTATCTTGATGCATATTGTACATTTTATAAGTACATTTTATAAGTACATTTTATAAGACCTTTAACATCCTTTCACACGCACGGCTAAACAAATATAATATTATGGGTCTTGGTCTGACTCGCAAGTCAAGCAGAGAGGTAGAAAGAAATAGGTCGCACATTATACCAGATGGAGATGATTAACTCCATTTTTATATATCAATGCAAATGCAAACATTCCAACTGCGATGAGCTAGCTAGATATTCCCTCTCGCGCATAATCATCATGATAAGCATGATAACAACTTTATTTAAAATTTTGGCATGGTTCACTTGATCCTTTCATCACTCGTCTTCCCTGCCACCCGTCCACTATTTTTTTCCGGATTGCAATTAGCAACCTTCAGGGATGCTACAAAACCACGCACATGTGCATGCACTCGTACTCCAAGATATTCCCTCCAAGAGTTAACTTGCAAAAAATCACTATTTTTTACGGCAACTACCAACTACTTTAAATACGAAACCGATACGGTTGTTGAAACAGTTGTGTCTTACGAAGCGAACTCTGCAGAGCTCTGGTCGAAACGATGCACTCAGGGGATAGTGCCAACACCCCCCACCCCGACACTACTGGACTAACGTGCGCAACCCCTATGCACTGTACATTATGACGGCCAAATCCATACATAAATGGATCTCTTTAACGTGTGCAATCGCTAATTATTATAGAATACAGGTTAGGTTAGCCAACCCATCATCATATTATTCGAAAGCCACTGACGAACTAAACACATGTGTGTCTGCTGCTCGTCATTTTCTGATTTTTCTCGTAACTACAGAAAACTTGGTTTGTGAAACTATGCAAATAGCAAATACATCCTGAATACTGCAATCTTTATGCTTTTATGTGTGTATTACGCAAGCTATAATAAGTTCATTTATTTAGGCAGTCTTGGCCATGTTCGTCCATTCTGCTGACTGACAATATGCTTGCACTTGAACCGATTTTCACCAAAGTTGGTAGCATCATGCGATGTAGCGTTTTCCCACTTCAAATGACAACCTATGATATATGATGGTGTCAAACCCCAGGACGTTTTTCCTGAGTTGCATCTGCATCCTCCCTCAGTACGCTCACGATCAGTTAATTTATGCTTCAATCGTGCGTATTTGGTGTCTGTTGTGTTTGTATTTCTGAAGGTGTCATCAAGTCATGATTCGAACCGTTGGACCTGTACGCACGAATCAGCCCAACCTGGCTATGTGGCCCTAAATTTTCCATTTCCAAGCTGTACTATACTACTCATTTCCGACGAGCTAATAAATCAGCCATCATCAGCATTGTTTGTCAGTCTAAGAAATCTATCATGAGAAAAGGTGTTGGCTTGTTGCAAGACTCCAGATAACCACTTTGTCAAAAGAGTTTTTTTTCACTTTGTTGTAAATTATTTTATCTATCAGCAGATTAATATTTTGGCGGGGAGAAGAATTGAAAAGGAAGTGGAGTTTGAATTTGTAAGAGGGGGCTTCAATTTGATTGGGGAAAGATGAGACATTGGGTGAGTTGGGTGTTGCATCTGGAGGGACTAGTAGTCTTGTGGGTGGTGTATTTGATTGTGCTCGTTCACCCTTCGCAACTGAGGTACAACAAGGAGTTATCTAAGCACGTGACCAACTTGCTCGACGGGTTACTCAAAGAAGACCGCTATGATAAAAGGATCCGACCAAACTTTGGAGGTGAGAAATGTGTTTCCCATTTCTTTCTTTTTCTCATGCGTCATCTCCTCTAATTTGACAGGCAAGTGGGAATGAGATGAAGCGAAAAATTGGGAGGCAATAAAAAGATTCGACAAACTTTAAACGCTATTTTTCGTCTTGTTTTTTGTCAGGCCCTCCGGTCACTATAGAGGTGAACATGTATATCAAGAGTTTAGGACCTGTTTCAGAAACAGATGAGGTAAGTGGAATTCGAACCGTTTTACATATCTTTCCCGCCTACACACACATGCTTTTTCCGCTAATTACCCCTGAGGAATGAGAAGATGATGGAGGAGATTAAAAGGACGAGCAGATGGTGCGCTAAGTGCGCTCAGCTCACTCTCATATGAATAGTGCCGTAGCGGAGATAGAAATACGGCCAGCACGAGTGCACCATCATCCATTCATTCTTGGAATAGTTTTTATAGTTTGTCTAAATTGGTATTCTGCGAGCGAGGATGACATTTCTCTCCTCTCTCTATTCTTAAATAAATCTCGCAGGTGTATTCAATGGACTGCTACTTTCGCCAGATGTGGGTAGACAACCGGCTCAAGTTCAACGCGAGTGCTACAGGTCTCTCCGAGTTCTCCATGAATTGGCTCTTCCTGGACAAAGTGTGGAAGCCGGACACGTACTTTGTCAACGGCAGAAAGTCTTACTTGCACTCCATCACTGTGCCCAATAAATTCCTCAGATTGAGACAGGACGGCTTTTTAACTTATTCCATGAGGTTTATTTTTATTCTCTATAATAATTCATGCAAGACAAACAAATGCACAGGGGTAATAGTCACTCCTGTCCTGAAGCAAGTAGGTGAAAGTTGTTTTTTTACTTGCTTCGCAGGTTGACTATCAAAGCAAGCTGCCCAATGCACCTTCGAAAATTCCCTCTGGATTCGCAGTCCTGCCCTCTTGAAATAGGAAGCTGTGCGTGAGATGATTTTTGTGTTTGTTCTATTTGGCACTTGCTGGCAAGCCAAGTTTGGAAACGAGAGTGAGATAAATGACTCATGATTTTTCAGACGGATACAGCAACAACGACGTTCTGTACGCCTGGGCATCAGGCAAGGACCCCGTGGGTAGAGAGGAAGGTGTCAACTTGGCGCAGTACGATCTCACAGATATCAAGACAAAGGAAGAGATTCGCCTCTCCAGCCGTCGTGGTGAGAGCCATAATGATCTTGTTGTTGCTCCCATTATTGCGTTTCTTTCTACTATTTAATATTGTGGATTCATTCAACCATCCCCAAACTTGCCTTGCCATTATCACTACATATTATGCACATTAGTAGTAAACTCACCTCTTTCTTGTTGCCAGAAGAGACAAGACGAGTGAGAGAAATGTGTTGCTCTAGATTGCTTCCGGTTAAGAGCACAATATGTATAAGTATGTATGTGTGGATGTACTTATATATTATGTGGAGTTGCGGTGGTGTGTGTTTGTAGTGCTTTTTTACAATAATATGCTTGTTGCCAAAGACGAGTCTAATTAGGTGGAGGGAGACGAGAGCCAGTTCACCCTTTTTCTTTTCTTTGTTGTCGAGTGATAAATGTTTGCAAAATGGGATTGTGCTTTGGCAACCTCAAAAAATGGATGACTCATCTCACCATCTCACAATCAGGAAACGTTTTTAGGTGTAGCGAGAGTTAATAAACCAATTATCCTTTTTCTTTTGCATTTTTAGGCAAAGAATACGCTTTTAAAACTATCTACTTCATAAATTCCCCATTCAAATTCAAATTCAAATTACTTTATTTAGATGTCTAGCCATTTCAATACAATATATAGTACTGTTCTCCCAATAGTGACATCCTACGATCGATTTAAAACGATTTAAAACATCTCCTAGCTAGTATTATTCGAAGAGAACTTACAAACTATTTAGCCTAAGGTTCCAGAATCAGAGAGATCATAATGAGTTCCTAACCGTTTCCGG
>JAHZNA010002343.1:0-16737 GCA_027743935.1 Sinodicranocentrus sp. ZH6
ATCACATGTTCTCTGTTTACATCTGCCTTATGCATCAGTGAAAGCTCAGCAGGTGCAAACAGAAAAGCTCACGTCTCACAAAACATGAGCTCATCTCTTCATTTCAATCAATCAGAGTATCAAGAAGGAAAAAGTAAATCTGACTCTGGTGCATGTTTTTGTACAGGCATATGTATCTGCAGTCTGCACATGCACTGCTCAGTGTTTTCTCACTTTGTACAATATCCAGAAAATGTGAATGTGATATATACACAATACTGCACAGGTCTCTTTAAATGCACGCTTTGAAACCTGCTTTTAAGCTTGCTCACTTGTTTAAATCATACTTACTTACTGCAATACGTTTTTATTATTAGTTAATGTATGTTTTATACGCAGATTATACTTTGAAAATGGTAATCTTTCACTTGTAAAGATTCATGTTCATTAAGTCGCGTCGCATATCCAATTCAATTCTTATACATGCAAGCTTTTATAAGGCTTGTGTGTTGTGTGCAACACGGAGGAACGTAAATCCACACTAGGTCACTCATTCACACATTCATTGCACATACATTGACAAAAAGAAAAACAAGGCTTCATTTCGTGAGCTGCTGTGCTTCTGAGGTATCTGGTTATAAGGATGTCCTGTTCTTTGTGTTCATGTTTCGGAAGGATGAAAGCTGAAGCTGAATGATGGCATTATGCATATGAATATGAATATAATTCTTTTCATATCTGTCTCGGTCTTTGACAAACGTCTTCTCTCATTTGCTTAATTTAAAATTGTGCCTAACAGAACGCACTTTCATTTAGAACAATTTACAAAATATAGCCCAAGACCAGGCAGTAGACTTATACATTTATTTACCTCATCATAAAACTCGTTTACGTTTAGTACAAAAATTCTCGGATATGCTTTTCCCGATATGACGTTAACAACAAATAGAAACAGGCGGTTGCCGGAGTAAGATAAAAATATTGGCCATCCCTTAAAGTCATTTTTATCCAATAAAGTCCATTGTCATACGGGTTGTCAAACAATAAAAACGCAGTTAGCGTAGCTTTAAGAGGAAGCAATGAATTCATCCTTGATAGGCCTGTTAAAACCATTTTTATTGCCTGTTAAATGGAAACATCCCTTTTCAACTGATTTTCTACTGTGAAAGATCCTGAACGAGTGTATTATCCTTTTTCTGGAAAAGAATACGAACTCATCGTGAAAAACACCACACCACCCACAATCTATTTTGTTGAGCCTGCGATATTCCCACTGACAGAGGAACA
Organism: Sinodicranocentrus sp. ZH6; assembly: GCA_027743935.1. Classification (NCBI taxonomy): domain Eukaryota; kingdom Metazoa; phylum Arthropoda; class Collembola; order Entomobryomorpha; family Entomobryidae; genus Sinodicranocentrus; species Sinodicranocentrus sp. ZH6. Next base: position 1,267 of record JAHZNA010002343.1, read on the forward strand.
GATGCATTAAAATTATTTATTTATTCTCCTCCATAAGCCACTCATTTGGAAAGGAGCATAAGGAAAAGTATTTTACACTACGTACAACTCAGCATTTAATACAACAATATTGGATTTTCTATGACACACGTTATCGTTCTCTCCGGCAGAATTTTTTTACAGAGTAGAAGCACGCAATGTATGTCCTCTTTTACGCGATGAAAGCTTTATGTTATGAATTTGTATACACACGCCTGTCTTCATGTTTCATGTAAGTGGGCAATAATCACACTCATATTATGTGTATCAACATGAAATACAAGAGCTGTTCACTGCAACTTTTCAACAGGAGATCTCATCTCTCTTATGCGTGTAGATATGTATCCGCTCATGGTTGCAGGTTGAATATTTTTTTGTACTGTGCCCAGTCAGTTTGCAATGTTGGTTGTGTTGTATATGGTGGTTGGCATTTTGATACTTCGTGTTCGTATTATAGAATTGAGCACGGACGGATGGACTTGACTCTCAGAGAGAGTTTAGAGCTATATGTAGTAATAGTAATATTGAGTTGTGTATATGTTGTTATACCTCAACTGTTTTACCGGAACTGGGGAGCAAGCAAGAGCATTCTCTTTCTGTCAGTGAAATAAAAGGAGAGAGGATAGATAGGGAATGGGATATGTAGGTACAGATAATGTTATGATATACATAATACCGTCCGTCCTGTTCATGTCATATTACGTACACAAAATATCCTATGCAATGTTATTACACGGTCTTGAAGTGAAAAATAGAAATAGAACCATAATGTCTTGAAGGAAATAGGAAAGAGGGGAAATATTTTTACCAATTTCACATACAATTTCATTCACATTTTACTTTACACTTTCATAACACAATAACTTTATAGTGTATACATAGTCTGTCCTTCTAGCTCAAATCCACTAATTTCTTGTTGAAAGTCATTCAATATTAGTGCTGAGATACAATCCATAAGTCTTAAAATGTGGTTTTAGTGAGTAGGATTTTTATTGTAGAGTATTTTGTATCCATAAATTAGACAAATAAACCTGTACGGATTGTTACAGAAGAGTGATTTTTAGGAAAAAAGGTAATACTATTCATCGAAACATTATTCTAGTCATTTATGTGTTCATGTGCGTGTGTCTTCGTAGGAGTTCGTCGCTCGTAGTTATACCAAATACGAATATTATTTAGTTTTGTGAAGTATATATACCTATAAGATTATGATATTAGGATTTCATATAGTGTGACGAGTGAGGAAGTTCGGTTTGTCTTGTACTGATAGCATGTGCAGTGCGCACAAACGAGAGCATTTTGTTGTCAGGCTCGCGTATTGAAGAGTTCTGTTTGCCTGTGTCAATTCCCGTCATCTTCTTATCTTAGGATTGTTTAGGCCTTTATCCTTTTCATTCAAATACACATGCTTTTGCATATGTGCAAAGAGAAGTATCAACTATGTGGGGGTTAGCTTTCCGGTTGCGGTTTGGAAAAAAAAGGTTCAGTGTGAAATGAAGATTCACAAGTTTTGCGTTTGTTCTGAAGTTCTCTAAGAGCGTGTGCCACTGTGATCTGAGCCAAGAATTTGACAGTATTGTGGAGTCTAGCGAACTCGACCCCCGAATATCATTACATCAAGTGGTACTCGTACTCTACTCACCAGCTTGTCAAGTGCATTTTCCATTTCCATAATTTTGGGTAAATGCACACATGCAAGTGTAAATTAGGCACATTCACGTCACCTCAGATGTGCGTGCACACGATTTTCTGCAATAAGACTGAAAAACTTAAACCCTTCCAATAAATACGTGATTAGAAAAACTCCGCATTCTTCAAGTTACTTTATGTAATAGGATGAGCTGCTATTGCTTATTGGTATGCATCTTGTATCTACTTATATTTAGTGAGGAAAGCTGCATACACAAAGGTTAGCAAAAAGCTTACAGGAGTCAGTAGTACAGTTACGTATTGATAATGATATATTAATTTACTTTTCGGCTGCAACTGAGGCGTACACAGCTAACCAAAATATGGTTTATTGGTATTAATAGGCACATACACCACAGTTAACTTAACACTCTTTCTATCACACAGCAAATCCCACTGAGCATATATGATTCAAGTTGGGAAATCAGGAAAACTTGTGCAAATGCATATAATAATACAGTATAGTTAGAGGCAATGTGACGTGAAGGCCGATATATCGTGTTGAAAAATTTCAATCATATACTGTTTAGTATTTACATTATAGCAATGAGTTATTCTTTTGGACAGTGAAGTTTATTCTAAATAATGACAAATTGGTCATGTCATAGTATTTCTGCTATTGTGCTCATGTTTATTTGTAATGCAACAAAATCCATTTGACGAATAATAGGCTATTATAATAAAGAGTCATAAAAATCTGAAGGACTATATGTACTCGTAAAAAATTAGGGACGGACCTTGTATTTTATTGCTACATGGCTATATTAGTAAAGATTTTATATCAGGATCAAACTAAATTCAGCTAGAAAATTTGTTTTTAAGGAGGACGCTTATAAAATAGTAATTGATTTTCGACAGTGTTCGTTTTAGCTTGAATTAAAATTTGTAGCCTAAATTTTAACATTTTTTATATATGTTATGCTGTATTTTTAGGTTTGCAAACTTTAGGACGTACAAATGCATCCGTAATTATTCATTCCAATGAAGATTTCAACGTACAGAATCGACTACCAGAACATATCTTTGAAGGATTGATTGTAGAAGGCTATTGAGTGGAAATTTTCCAATTATGATTAGCTACTAAAAAGGATATTGGGAAAAATTGAAAACTCCGTAGACTGAAAGTGAATGAATGCGTTTTTATAGTACATAGTTTACGTAATAGGATTGTGTAAATAGTAGCTAAGAATTTTAAAGTGTTTCTGGAATTCACAATGGGTAATCTCTTACGTTTGCTGTCTCGAGAGGATTGTTGTTCCCCTCAAAAATACGACGTGTTTTTAGATTTTGAAAGTAAGTTTTGTCGTCACTGAAGTCCTAATGAAATTAAAATAAGCTAAGGATACGATATGCATACGATCATTCGATAATTTGTCAGATGCTCAGCCCACAGAAGCAGAAAAAGAGGTTTATGATGAGGGCCAAGTAGTTTTAGAACGAGCGCACAGAATTCTTCAGGATCTTCAAGGGTATAAAGGAGCATCACAAGAAATAAGAAAAGCTATAGGAACACCGGATGCAGATACGGAAAAGCAAGCATGGGAAGCGGTACTTCCCCTAGTCACTAAGCTAAAGGACTTTTATCTTTTCTCAAAAGAGCTCGGTATTAATTGATTTATATACGAAAAAACAAAAGTATTCTGCTTTCTTTTCGAATGTATCAGGATTAAATATCAGTTACTTTTTCAGAGAAACTTGTTCCCAAGATTCTCAGGGAACTATGTTCGGGACCAATGACTCCAACCCAACATTTGGAAAATCAGCAAGCATTGGTGAAGCAGTTTGCAGAGATTTTGGAATTCACTTTGAAGTTTGATGAGTACAAGGTCAGTATTAAAATTGGCTACAATTATGTCACTCTACAAGAAATAGCTTAACAGCACCAATTTGAAAACTTTAGATGACAACTCCAGCGATACAAAATGATCTGAGCTATTACCGGCGAGCTTTGTCCCGGCACAGAATGGACGACTCACCAACCAGTCCGAGCAGTCCATTTTCTCCATTAATATCTACTGAAGACACTCCTGTGAGCTCTGAATTGGCGAACTCCATGTCTTTGTTCTACGCACAAGCAACTCCGATGCTAAGGGTACTGAGCGATGCCACTTCCAGGTTTGTATCTGAGCAGAAAGAAGTTGAAGGTCAGCAAACTTCTGAAACTCTAGGCACGATGGCTCAAGTTTGTCAAAGAATGCTAGACACGCCAGGTAAATCCAACGCATAACGCATTTAACAAAATTAATTAATCACGTTGATTACTCATCGTTTTCATTAAACTTTACGCAAGTAGGGCTTATACAACGGTATCGCAGAGAAGAAACCCAGTCCTTTGTTCTCAGAGTCATGGTCGGCCTTGTAATCCTATATGACCATGTGCATCCTGTGGGAGCGTTTGTTAAAGCTTCAGATGTTGATGTAATACGAATTATGAAATTTATATACTGGACAAATCATTCCAAACCAGTTTCTAATGTCAATTTTTGTATTTTTTTAAGGTTAAGGGTTGTGTCAGAGTCCTTAAAGAACAGCCAACGTCGAGATCAGAAGGTCTGCTTAATGCCCTCCGTTACACAACTAAACATCTCAATGTAAGGCAGGCATATTTTTAACTTGTCACTTTAATACTTAACATTTAGCTTATTTTAAAGTAAAAAAAATGTGTCTTTTTGTAGGATGAGTCAACTCCAAAGCAAATCAAGACAATGCTCGCTACATAAAAGTATGCACAGCCTTCCAAAAGTGCATCCTATACTGCCAATGCGTACATAAACAACTGAAAAATCTTTTATACGTATTTTACAGTTCACCATCCATTTTCTTATTTACCAACCAAACTTGCGCCTGTATTCTACAAGAAACGGTTCTGAACTGAAAGAATATTTACATTACGTGCTCAGTCGGATTAGAAATTTATTCAAGTACTATTGTCCTTTCAAACCTTGAAGTTTCATCTGCTGCCACAAAATAGGAGATTTTAAAAATTTAGTTTATGTATTTGAATCAGTGTTTCAATGTCATGCTACAAAATTTTTTGACAACCTGACAAGGAGCGTAAGCCGAGAGCTTTCAATTAGTCAGTCAACAAGTCAGACGCTGCGCGGCCAAACATTTTGATTGGTTCTCTTCAACCCAATTTTTCGCACCTCCGTTCTCCGAGCCTCACTCGATTGACTTGGAAGGTTTTCGACCCGTGCAAGTCAGTGTATTACATTAATTTAATTCCTAGAGATATTTTATCCAGAGTTAATATATTGTACGAATTTTTCTTCTCACTAGTTTCTATTGTACACTCATGTTTATTATATATACCTAGCCATATTCTTCTCAAAGTGACGACCGACTGCACAATGAAATTACATCTGTGAAAACGCGTTATCGTTAATTGTGGTTTTTGGATTGTTTCAAAAAGTTCAAATTACATATTTGTATGTATCAATAGCTCTTTAAGCAAAACACGACATTTTCATTTCACTCGTAGTCGTAATGACGATTGAAACAATTCCAGTATGTATCTACATGTGAGTGAATAAGTATTGGATGTACGAGTAAGCTCTTAAAATTGATGGTTTAACTCATTTTGGCTTATCAAGAGTTAAGTCAGAATTGAAACCCCTAATTGTAAGATTGAAGTCCAAAAACAGTCAATAGAAGAATATATATATTAACCAATTAAAATCTAAGGAATAATGGTTGCTGGCTGATCATCATCTTCACTAAACATGCGATGTGTATACATCCTATAACATAACCATTACCACAAAGTACAACATCCACATTACATCAAAATGTCACAAGACGCACAGATAGTCATTTTATCCATAGATTTACTATACGGTACGACTAGGGATATCAGGTTTACTTAAGAACAACACGAACATTACTCTGTACGTAAATAACTCACATGAAGACATCAAATCTGCTTTTACAAATACCCAGCCATTTCCATACAATTTTATCGTCGAAAAGAAAACGCATATAAAAAGTTTCCAGAATTTAACTGATGCTTATATTTATTACCTGATGATAAAGAGAATTGCTACAAAATATTACACCAAATTAATGACCTCATGTGATGCACCTAATAAGTTGTAACTATTTTGAGAACAATTAGGTTTAAAATAAATACATAGCTCATAATGAAACAAAATGCCCTTTCCTTATCTCACATAAGATTGCTTCTTACTACTAGTAAGGTGATAGACTACATGTATCAAAGTCTATCCGATACGACAGAAATCTAGGACATGAGAGAAAACGTACAGCTCACATTGTTTGCAACAAATTTGGCTTGTAGTAGTGAATTGAAATATTGCAATTCGTAGGCACGAGCAGGTATTTGATATTTGACGATTGCAATTTCTAAGTAGCAGATCGAGTTTATAGTGGAGTACGTACGACATGAAATGTTTGAGATTATTATATGTAGTTATTATTATAAAAATAATTTTCGTTCAGATGGGCGCAAAACAAAACTAACTCTATTCGTTATAATGTAATATACCTAACTTGTGTATTGTTGGATAACATAACATAATATGGATTAAACAAAATAAAATCTGGTTCCAATTCGGTAGGATAAGAACTTGCTTACATAAGTACTGAACTGAAGCAGTAAGTAAATACAAATCATTTATTCGTCAAATACATTAATGGTGGCAGTGAGTGTTAGCAGCTAATCTAAAACTAACCTTACAATTACTTGTTCCGCGAGTCTCTAATATTTTTTACTACGGCGTTAGCAGACGTTGTGTCAATAAAAACTGCAGACTGATAGTATTTCAATTCAGCAATCGAATCTTCGACATCATCCATAACTCTATGAGAAAATCTTTTCTTTGGAGCTGCACCGAAAACTCCTGGATACCATCGTCGCACTAGCTCTTTGATCGTACTAACGTCAATGCTACGATAGTGAAGATGCGAATCCAGTTTAGGAAGCTGGCGAGTAATAAAAACCCTGTCCATTCGGATCGAGTTACCAGCAATCGGACATTCGCCTATTAGAGCAAGGAAACAGCAAAGTAGTAAGCAGTTTGTAGGACAGAAGAATTCAGAATAATAATAATAGTTACGACATTCTGATAATCAACAATATGTTATAAATAACGTACCTGGTTTAGTGTGCTTTTTAACAAATGCATAAATTGCATCGTCAGCGCTTGCATGACTAATTGTACTTTTCCTACAAGAATCCGTCAGACCGCTTCCTCCATGATGCTTCTGGCACCATTCATTCATTCCCTGAAGTAATTTCTCCTCAATGTGGAAAACAATAGGTTCTAGCCGGGCGATTTCTTCCAAGTTAGGACCAGTGATTATGATTCCGATTTCCATGAGTTGGTCATTCTCAATATTCAACCCAGTCATCTGCAGGACATATGAATATGAACTATGAAAGTATGCAACAGATTTTGTTACCTATAATATATACTTCGTTGCATCTTTGGAACATATGTGCAGAGTGCAGATATTTCATTTCAAGATTCAAGATTGTACTTTACGTACTTCACAATCTACCCAAATTATTTTGTCATCCTGAAGCTCTGATGTCCACATATTGTCAGTTGTTTTCCTTCTGTGCTTCCCTTTCTTTACGGCTACGGATTCGGAAGATGAGACGGAATTAGGATGCAACTTCGAATTACTTGCAATTATTTCTGGCCTTTTCAAGAAATTGTTCGGTTTATCTGCAGATTTCCCCGTAGTAGTGCTATCCAAAACAGAATCGACCCAACTCTGGACCACCTTTCCGGATCCAGATTCTTTACAGGCTTGAGACTTGCGTAGTGAAAAATTTCTTTTACCTGCAATTGCAGAAAACATCCAGTTTTTCCACATCAAATGTCAACTACAAAATATGCTAACCAACTAATAACTGTGACTGACAGTTGAGTAAATTGTAATTTGGAACTTTATAATCATGGTCAACATGTTGATGGTTAAATTGGCCAATAGTTCGAAACCAGACAGAAACAACATTCAAAACGAAATACTACTCATTCAATATTAAGCATTCACTAATTACAGAAGTGAAAAACACGAATCTTATGACTTACCCGGTTCATACAATAGAGAACAATTGCAAGAAAATAAGTTCGTAGTTCCAAAACCATTAGCTGCCCCCATAGCCCTTCCTAACATGTGTAGTTGGTTTATAGAAAGCCTGGACCTGTGCATTGCACTTTTTGGCACGCAATAAAGAGGGACTAATAGCTTAAATTAAGTTAGTCTCGATTGTCTCTTACTCAAGTTTTGATCTTCCTCTATCCGACAGTTTAATTACTGGTGAATCTCGAAACCATCAACCACAACCTTTCAACATTTAAATACATTATTAATCTACGTCATTTCACACTTTAGCAACCATCAACCGTTGACCATGTCATCTGTGAAGGTGAGGCTGATGGCCATGAAACAATTCACATACATGAAATATTAAATATACAATCGTAATATCGACACATCGTCATACCTCTAACCTTTTTTAATCTGCTCGGCTCACCCAGGAAAAAACATAATATTTCATTTCTCAAATTGAGCTCATTCCTTTTAATTTAAATAACTAAACCGAACCGTCACTAACAACTGACAAAGCCAAAACTTCAAACTTGCATTCTCTCAGAAAACGAAAAACGCATTAAACAGCTCTCCAGCTCCACCGAAGAATGGAAAAATATATTTAGCGTTCGCGTCAGTACAAACTCAAGAGAATTAAGCTAATAACAAGCAATCAACTAACGTCGAACGTTCAACTTTGTCAACAAACACTAACACCACAACACGCCAAACAACACATGGTCCGGTACAAACATGCAAACAATCGTGTGAACGTGACTTCAGCAATTCAGCTGCAAGCGTGAAAAGGCAAATGCTCGTAGCAAGGAGCTAAAAGCATTGGGGCAACGTGCTATTTTTAAGCTCAAACGTACCTCCTTTCGCAATGATTGGCTAAAGGAGGCGGAACATCGATCTGCTTAAGCCCAGCCCCCCAACGACATATTTATCATGTTTTTCTCCGTACCACCACCACCATATTCACAACTCTGAAACAAAACAAATTTTTATTGATTTTGCAAATAATTGTCGTAATTCAATTCAATTGTTAGTATTACTGTTTTAAATACGTGATTATTTCGAATTGTTGGTGCCGTTATATTTTGCTGAGATCAGAACAAGGATCCATTTGACTTACGAACATGAATGGAGTCACTGAACCTTTTTTTACTACTGCTTCTGTGAATAATTTTATGAGGTCATCTTATTATTCCAGCTAAATACAGATTGAATATATTGAATATTCCGCCAGCTAGTATAACCACATCAGACAGTGCCCTTTTGATATTTTTTGTCATTTGTTGTCCATTTTATTATGACGGACGGCTAGGCCGTAACGTACTGCTGCCTTCAGTTGGTCTAGTCACCGATATCCAAATATTTGGTTCGTCAATTATATTTTGTACGCCGTAGAATGGGAACGAAACGCCTCTGAAGAACACTCGCCATTCAACTTTACATCCCTAAGACCCCTACGTATATTTGGGTAAATTTTGAATTACGAAACTCGATCAACATGGGTTTGTAGTTAATTTCTTTTATATTGGTTAGCAATTTATTAGTTTTTTAAGCATATGGAATGATTGTTGTTTAAAGTTAGGAAATGGATTTAATATTCAAATTATAATTCCGGTTACTTACATACATAATCATCGTTAAGTACATATGATGTCATCTGTGTTCTGGATGTACACAAAGAATACTCTTTGTAGAGGTTAAACATTTACAGTTACCCTTTTTCGAATAAATAGTTACACAAAGTGAATACAAGCTAGATATCCAGCCCAGTTACTGAATTTATATTGACGATTTTCAGTTTTGGTCGAAATTCATTTAAATTCAAGTGTACTTTACTTTTTGCGTATTGATAATTTGACGTGACAAGTCATTTCGTCACTCACAAGTCGTCATACACGCCCCCTTTACTGTTTACTTTCTCCATTGTTGCTGCTGAAAGGTGGAATGTGAAGAACGCCTGCTGAAAGAATTGTGAGTCAAACGATGGGTTAATTTTTTCGAAACGAATCGTTCAAAATTTGTTGTCCTGCTGAACCCTTTTGGAGAGAAAGCAGAAGAGGATAACCGTTGACCGTCATCACATCAACTAGTTATTGTATGTGCTTTCTACATAGTTGCATAATTTGAATTTAATATTAGTCCCATTTCTTCATTAAATATGCTAACATCTCTTCGGTGTTCAGTATCCGGTCACCGGTTGTGGGTCATGAGTTTGTTCTTGTATTCATATTTAAATGGACTTAGGTTTTAGGTTTTGAGTCATTATCGGTCTATCATCTATCAACTGCTAACCATATGGGTTTATGGGTTGGGTTGGATGTGGTTTTCCAAATCACGAATAGATAAATGATTTTCGATAATATTATTTTGTATATATGCGTAAACAAACATGTTGATATTGATTGATTTTGTGATTGAAAGGGAATTTTAGAGTTCGATTCAAATAGTAGTTTATGCTGTTAAAAATTTAAGTTGAATTGTTTACGTTTGACGTTAATACTGGACACTATTATTGCCTCGCATTATTAGAATCATACACATACATTACTGCACTATGTGCATATTCGACCCACCCTGCATTCTACTCCGAACGCGACGAAAATAAATACGAAATGGTGGATCCGTAGAACTTTTACAGGGTTTTGCAAATATTAATGCCAGTATGTAATGAATAATTTTTATCTTGATCTACAGTCTAGATCACTGTCAACGTCAACAGTGACATGACATTTATGTTTAGCAACTTCGTCCTTTACTCACTCACAGATTCGTGTCAACTGCAACTTTCTCTACAAAACCTACAAAATTCATAACCGTTTTGCCATTCGTCTGTATCGTTGCTCTAGTTACATTTACATTCCAAGCAGTCCAACACGTGACCCACCAACCAAAAGTATATACTAAACTAAAATATTCCAACTTGCAAACGTCGCTTATGTCGTTCTTGTTTTCATTTTTGCACGCGTACGCTACCCTACCCACCTTGCTTGCTGTGGTACCAGTGCAAAGATTAAGCATTTCTTTCTCTTGGGGAAAGCAATAAGCATAATATCCTTTTTGCTGACAGTTTTAAAAACTCTCAACTTAAACAAGTTGTTTTCGAATATAGGGCTCGGGCTCGCAAAATTCAAAATCAGAGCGTTAGGAAAACATGGATCAGTAGCTGTAGTTTACAACTTGTTAAAGTGCACCTGAAGCAACTTAATCAGTTTTTAGAAACGTATACGTAGTTTGCGCATCCCTAACAGTATCTTTGAAGCCGATCTCTTGTGATATTGCTCGATTCATAAGTTACCTGTATCAAATTTATGTGAAAACGTCGTCACGTTGAATACGTTACAGGAATCTGAAGTAAGTAATTGACTCTCACGAAGAACCTTTCACTACAGCTGCTGTTCAGAAGAGTATAAATAATAGTTGGGAGAAGGAAAGGAAGAAAAGACTGAAAATCGCCTTACTGGAAGCCCACTTAAGGATTCTCGTGTCAGTTTGCTCCTTAGTTCACGCAACGAGATGTACAAGGTGCCTACAATATTTTTTCGTAATTTAACTTAAATTTATAATACTTATTATTATGTTTTTATTTTCATCATTAACTTTTGCGTAATCTGATGATTTGGTAAACTGAGAGGCTAAATTGTGATTATCTTGAGGTATGGGTATGACTTGCTTCGCGTGTATATGAACTTCTTGGAGGTTGTACCGTACCAACTAGCTGTGCAACGCAGTACACAGGTACACAGTTTTTGCGGATATGTATTTTATCTTCCCTTGCATTGGTTTAAAAATCAACATAACTTCAACCGTAAAGCATTGGTGGCATGCAATATGCAAAAGTATTTCATGCTTATTTTCTGATCGCTGACACTGCTTTCTCCGTTTTTCATACAAGCATTCATCAAAGTTTTTCAGGAACAAACATTCAGCAGAGTAATTTCTTGAATTGTTGAATTGCATGACAATGACGTTTTGAAATATTTAAATGCTGGCCTAGATTGAGATTTCAATCACTTCACAGATTTTTATTTCCAACTTTCTCTCATCTAAAGGAAAAACTATTCGCGTTTGAATTTAAATACATGATACATTTGAAAAAGTCGAAAATATGCGTTCTTGTCCGAGAAACATTACCTTTGTATCTTTACTTGAACCTTGTATAAAATTATTTTAAATTTTTACCCGACCATGTATTGAATTGGGTCGTCAAATTTATTGATTACAGAAAAGCAACGTAAGTACTGTAAGGATCACTTCAATCAAATCAAGTAGCAATTATCGAATTTCAATGTCATAGCTAGGCTAGCTGACAACATCAACAACCAGACATTTCGCAAATGAAACTATTAAGATCATTGGAATGGAAATTGTAGTTTGTACTTGTAACTATAAATCGGCCAGCAACAGCAGCAGTGAAAACGCAACGCAGTCAACCCACATTCCAATTCCTGGGAATGGGATATATGAACTGTACTGTTGCCCACATTATGTCACCTTTGCATATCGCTACTCACCTCACACTCAGCATTTCAATCATTGTTGTCCATAATTTTTTACAAAGATCTCAACTCACACTCGTCACAAGCCTCATGTGTTTCGTGTTCACTCACAAGTATGTCACATTTTATTGTGCTAGAGTTTGAGTATAAGCGATGTCTCATTAATCATTATTGTCCGTAACATAACCTCTGAAATTTTCTATTGATAATAATGTAATATTGTCTTAATCTTCGTTTACATTGCGTGTACATTGATGAAGTCTATATAGGTAAATAAGGTCTGAAGGACCATTAAAAACATTAAAAAATTGTCAACGGCAGTAATAGTAATATGCGTATTTCCAACTACTGCATTGATTAAATAATATAGATGGTAGTGAATAGTGAAGTGAATAGTTTTTCAAAAAGTATAGTCAAGAGTTCCTTTTCTCAAGAATGTGTGCGTAGGTACGTATACAATCCTGAATTCATATGACATCGACATCAAGGCTTGACCGTAACACGTGCTAAAATTCTTAATTATGGATACTTGGATGGGGATTTCGATTTCACGTCATTACTCATTGCATGGACGTTCATCTTCAATTACGGTTCGGTTCTTAAAGTTCATTCGGTTTCACATCCCAGTATCCGAACGGATATATATATGCTGTCGTATTTTGGCGTGGCATAACTTACTTATTTACAGACACAACTTGTTTTCTTCAATGACTGCTATCTGTCTACATTAATCTCCTATATTTAAAACTTTAAACTGGCTTGGCTGAACCCTGAACCAATGGATGTTTTCTTTTAGTTCATTATAACGAGCGTTTGTTCCGAGCATTTGGAGCCATTCATTCATCTCATCAACCCATCATTATTCTACCTTTACAGGTCTAGTACTCGTGTCGTAGTTGTGAAACTTCTCAGAATGGACATTGGAAATATTATGTGATCTATCGTCCTTGTTTTGGTTATGATACTTACGCCATTTCAAAATTTGGTTATAAAGATACACGATACACATTTTGGACTAGATTTTTCGTGCGATATATTCTACTTCTTCTGAGTGCGACTCACTTTCACTTCCCGTTCAAAGCTAATTGCAGCATTTGTCATTCTAAGAGCTGACGCTGACACCACCGCACTGTGTAAGGGAAACAGTAAATCATGGCTTTCTTGTGTCGCTAGTGTCCGTTTAAACAAATATGCTGACAGCGGAAAGAAATACTATTAAAACCAGTAATTTTCGATTTCTAAAAAAAACTTTAAACACGTCCGGTACACCTGCTCTGTTCCATTCCATCTCCAAGATATTTTCCATAAGTTCCTTACGATGAGCATTCGTATTTCGTTCTGAGTTTGCATTGAACTCGTGTTGGCTTTCGTTTTACGAGGCACAACCGGCAGTAAGCCAACACTGAAACACTCACGTTGGAAAGTAAAAATATTGGCTGATATATTATTGCTCGTTATCATTATCATGTCGATTTTTAATTTGCTGCTGTGCTCCTCGCTCCTCAGGGATCAATTGGGCTTGTGTTATGTGTGTGGAAGATTCCAAATTCCTAAATATGTACCACGCCTATATTCTGATATGCATGCATATGCACTATCTACATCAATATCTCATAAGAACTAAATGATTCCAAGTCAAGTTCGTTACAAATTCCACAGTTTGATTTTTTAATGCATACTTTCATACTTTCCCCCAGCTGGACTTACAGTACAGAAGGATTTACAGTGCATAGATAAACTATTATGGTTTCATTCATACTGAACTGCTTGCTTGTCGCTGTTGTTTTCGTACAGGCTTAATTTGGCATTCCTTTTCAAGTTACTTTCGTCCATTCGTGGGTCAAGTTTTTCAGAGTGAGCTTGCGTGAGGAGAGAATTGAGAGATGGCAATTTACACTCAGGTTCAAGGTTCAGGTTATACACACTACTTGACACGACTGGGTATAACTGGTGGAAGTGAAAGCCAGCCGAGTTGTAGTCGCTGTGTAGTTACGAATTACGCACGATTAATGACTTGATGACTGGAGGTGGGGAGGATGAGGAAAGGTTTTCCTCGAAATGCAAAGATCGCATTCCTTTCCTTTTTTCTACTGACCTAATAATCAGTGAGGCAATTGTAAATACGCAGCTAAATCATTTTTTAATCCTTGCCCCCGGGAGATTAGCTGAAAACATATCACACGATGCATGCTACCTGATAGAAATCCGTCTGCATAAGCGGCCAGGAGCATGTGACATATTTTCTAATTTTCCTCCCTGGGGTTCCCAGAGAATTAAACCGATTACCTGAGCTGAAAATGCACGCAATGATAATCCTTAGTATCCGCCAAGCCAAATATGGCTGTAGGGTGTCATTTGAAAAATATTACCCCTGCCGTAGCCCTACCCCCTGGTCGATTAGGCTAGGATATATCCCAGGGAAGATATTGACCCGATGTATCATGTATCATTGTGCCAAATTGGGTTTAAACACGCATATGACCAGGATGATAATACGAGAAAACAATCTTTTTAGTTATTTCAGAATATTTGAATGATTATCTACTTGCAATGATTGAACAATTAAGTTGAATGAAACTGTATTTTGACTTTGGCAACTTCGATGTTGGGACTGGAAAAATTGCCTCGAACCGATTTTCCCTCGAGAAATTTCGCATGTAAAATCACTTTCCTATGTAGTTGAAAATTCCCTGTATGATGTTCGTTTTAGCAAAGTACCCGCCAACACCTACGCGGCTACACACTACACACCGGCACTTTGATTCGGAAAAGGGTGCAGTGCGTTTTAATAAAGTAGTTTCTCGGTGACAGCATTCTTGCATTAAACAATACAATCAAATGTATTTAAATTGAAAGTCCATCATCCCTGCAAACGCAAACCATGTGAATTAAGATATGCAAAAATCTACGGATAGTCCTTGTGCGCTGCTCGTTAGTTTTGTCGAATACAGAATACATCAATACATCATATCATATATAATTGCTGAATGCCGAATGATCAGGATGATCGATGATCTATAATTATTGTCTTGGAGAGAAATACAGTCAAATCTTGTTTTAAATTAGTTTTATTGGAATAATTTAATGTATATGTATGTATTATGTAAATGTTAACTGGATAAAATGTGCATGTATAAAATCTATTATGGATATGGATGCATGATTTCATCTGTGATCAACAAGAAGACTAAAC